>JAVLUX010000048.1:2452500-2650000 GCA_032164185.1 Moxostoma hubbsi | reverse complement strand
TTTATTTATTTGATGAATACAAATTATTATTGATTCATTATTGTAATGTACATCTGATCCATTTCACAAACAATTCAGCTTTCCTTTACATGTTCACTTGAACACATGACAAAACGGCTTGAATGTTCAAAGTGAGCAGCATATGTCCACTGTTTAGAGTGCCATGAATCTTGTTGCTAGGCGTGCTGTACTGGAACAAGTCCAAGCTCTCTGGCAAAACAATGAACTGTTGATTTGATTTTATAAACAACGGCAAACATAAACACAACATTTACAATGCAAACTCGGCCAATGACCAACCCAAGACTGTGATAGGCTGCTGACCTCAGCGAGACAAGCCTCTATGAGTGAATCATCAATTTGATACCATTAATCTTTCATTGTAATATATAATTACTCATCCTATTTACTTGTCAGGAGCATGCATGGTCAACGCTCGGCAGGAATCGGGCCCATAGCAACGCCTCTGGCCCCTACCTTGGCTTCACCGCAGAGCCTCCAAGTTTCACCTGCCCAGTGGCGAGTGGCCCCAGGATTGTCCCAGACTGCCTAGGCTGGCACTCGTGATTAATGCATGCAACTCCTCGGGGTCACGCTTCACGGGCCCTGCCTGAAACATAAAGAGATGAACCTTGAGTCCTGTCCAACTAGAGCTGCTGCAAGTGCAGATATTTTGGCAGACCTTCCTCGGGGGGCCATGTGGAATAGTGACAGCTTGTTGAAGAAGATGAATGCTAAACGCAGCGTATGGTCAAAAACCCAAGCCAACAATTGGTGCTCTTTCATATATTGGATTTCATCATCGGGAGTAGCAACACTTGCACTTATCCTGCTTTGCATTTCATGGAAAGTCTCTTCAGTGTGCGGTTATTTGAATAAAGTCATTTTGCCTTGTGAACCACAAAGAGAACTGTAAAAATTGTTCTGAATTCACAGTACATTATGTATTTATGTAGTTACCCTGAACATAGCTACGTATGTTCCAAGATATATTAAAGATTTTAAATTGAGATGGTTATTCTTTGTCTAATAGAATGTTTATAAAACATAAAAAAGACTTTTAAAATCCCCTTTTAAAAGTGGAATAGGCACAGATTTCATGGAATGACCCAGAAGCACCACAACAATTTAATTTTCATCTCACATTTGCTTTTTGACACATCAGTTAGGTTTAGGTTTAAGGTAGGTTCGGTTAGGGTGATCTGTTATGTTGATTTAAAACTCAACAGAGCATTAACCTTAAAATTTGTTTGGGAGAACATTTAATTCGCTTTTAGCATCACACAGTGGACATTTCACCTCAGAAATGCTGTGATACGTGTAAGGAACCACGTAATGTCATTTAGCTAAAAATGTCTCAGTAATCACTTAATTTTCAAGACATCAAGCTGAAAAAGGTGGCATTAGACTTGTCACACCTTCTGTGATTGGTCACGAAACCGCACACTTCTGCACTATTCTGCACAATTTTAGTGTAAGTAGTGCAAGTATGTTTACACTTAAATGCAACAAAAGGAAGTGTACAACGAGTAACCAGATGATGTACTTCTTCAACCGTCAAAACAGAGTGTGGAATGCTGAACACTTCATGCATGCAATGCTCGCGGCTTGCCGTAAAGAACAATATCTAGATGTTTTTTATATTATCATCTTCATTGTATTTTGTTGACATTATTAAATTATAAGTTTGAAAAATACAAAGCTCATTAAAGCATGTTATGTAAAGTACATTATTTACATTCCAAAGATCAATACATAAATACACAAAATGTTCATTAAAATAGTGGAAGTAATATAAAATACATTTTAATTATACAAATTATATTTTTTTATCAAAAAGCTTTATGTTGATAAATAAATTCCACCCTTATATAGTGAACATACAAACAGATTATGAAATGGATGGACTTCTGGACTGACCGACTGACTGACAGATGCTGTTTATCAGTGCCATGTTGCTACATTCATCCAGGCCATTTGACACTGTAAGAAGTGGTAACTTGCAATTGTTAAGGCTATTCTACATGACCTAACTCTTAAAAATGAATTTTGTTGGTGTAACCTAATGTAGTCAGGTTCATTTAGAATGTGAAATAATATGTTTGACTTAATGCAGAACCCCTTAGAAGACAGGGAGGGATTTTTCTTTTGGAAAAAGTTTTGGTTTCGTACATAGCGGAAGGGGGGGAGTTACCTGGCTGTGTTGTCTGACAAAACAATTGGAATGAATGGAGAATGGCAAATAGCAAAATATAATTGAATTGTGGGGTGGCTGTAGCTCAGGCGTAGAGCTGGTTGTCCACTAATCTCAGGGTTGGTGGTTTGATTCCTGGCCCACACGACTCCACATGCCGAAGTGTCCATGGGCAAGACACTGAACCTCAAGTTGCTCCCAATGGCTAGCGCCTTGCATGACAGCTCTGCAGTCATTGGTGTGTGAGTGTGAATGGATGAATGAGACGAAGTGTAAAGTGCTTTGAATACAGCTAAGGTTAAAAAGGTACTATATAAGTGCAGACCATTTACCATTGAAGACAGAACAAATGTGGGTTGAATGCTTTACTATCACCCCACACAATGTGAATATGGACGCTATTTATGATACAATTGTTGAACTGAGGTTGGCTAATGCGCTAAAGCTAGGGGCAACACATCGCATGTGTTTGAAACATCACATCCATCAGTTGTTAAACAGCAAACTTTACCATACAGGAAAGAAAGAAAAAAGGAAAGTGTTCCATGTGGGACGAGACTAGACTAGTGCATAGTGTACTGTGTGTTGTAAGTGCAAAGTGTATAGTACATCATTTGGGACACAGATTATGATGTTGACTCTCTTAAATGTTTCTACATTAAATCTACTCTTTACTCTTTCTACGTCACCTGCAGTCAAGACAACTTTACGAGGCATGTCTTACAAACATGGGCATCTCCTAAATAAGTCCTCAACCCTTTTGACAAAGCCCAAGACTATTCAGTCGGCAAACCAAATCCAAACACCTTTTGTCTGACACAAGAAAGTAATACTTAGACTATCTTATTGCACTTATTGACAGAGCGGATATTTATTCTCGACATGAAAGCCCACGACGCCTTATAAACCAATATTTGCTAAAGAAGAAGGTGACAAGTTCAAGTTAAGTTTTCTATCTCTGTGTTTCATGTGGATCTGACTTGGTGAAGTACACTTCATCATTTCGGATGTAATTGAGGATTGGACGGGAACATTGTCCAGAGTTTCTGTTGAAACCATCAGAATTTCCGCTCGCGATGAGAAGGGATTAGCGTCATTAGAGCCCAGCGGTGCTCTCACCGTCCAAAAGAAAACAAACAAGAATAAGAATTTCCATACACACAGCTGCTGCCCTATCCTTGCTTCCCGGGGTTGCCCGCCGCAGTCACGCAGGTACTAAACCACAACTTCTCTGTAGGCAACATCAATCCACAGTCAATTGTCACAGTGCACCTGTATGTTACCTCTGATCTCGGCCCAACCCTTCCGGCTTGAGCACACCCTCGCCTCTTGGAAGCCATGTATGTGAGAGGTTATGTAGACTCATGCACTTTGGATTTGAATGCTCATGTGAAAGTAATGTTGGTACATCCATGCAGATAAATAGAGCAAGCAAGCATATATTGTGCTGCAAACAAGTCCTGGAAAACAGTGGGATCAATTTAGCTGAACAAACAATCTCTCCTGTAATGATGGTTACTTATTCATTTATGTCATTTCTGGCAGTCGTGCTGACCAGAGCGAGCGAGTAAGTGTATTATTGCGCAGCAAAAAGGAAAAAGAAAAAGCACTAGATGCATCAAACAACTAGCAAAGTATGGCAAAATGGGCAATATGTGAGCTCTGCAGTCTGTTTGTTTGCCATTAGATTAGTTGTATGGTGGGATTTTTTTGTTGTTTTTTTCAATTTATTTTAAACAAATGAACACGTTTTTGATTCATGTTTGATTCAAAAATGAGAAAATCAAGTCTTCTCGATTACAAGAAAAAAGTACTGTATTACAGATTATCAAAGATGATGGTATAATGTTGAAGTAACAAGTACTTGAAGTAACATTGGTTAATGCATATTCATTTGGTGCATATGTGATTAGTATGTTGCATAATATGTTTGGACCATCTTGATAAATGGAGAAAAGAAGCTGTGATCCACACAAATGCTGTAGTCTTTAAAATAAACCAATTAATTCATCAGATGCAAATTGCTCCAATATCATAACAATATAATACCACTATGTTCAATTCTATTAAAAACGATTTATTTATTTATAAATCTATATAGCATACTATGCATTATTTACGTTGGTTTAACACCATGCTACAAATCTATTCAAACTTGCTGGGTTACTGGGTGCAAAACACAAAATACAGGTCCTTGGCAGCCCCTGCAGGCTGAATGCACAAAGTCAATGAATTGGTGGATGCACAGTGCCATCATCTGGTGCAAGAGTGAGATATCTATCTTCATAGTATATCAGTTTGTTTCACAAACCTTTAAGCTCTGCTTGTGACAGAAGTGCACAGGTGCCAACTGAGAGAGCACATAATATAATTAAGTATATATATATCAATAAAGTCAATATTAAAAGTAAATAAAGAACAATATCTAGATGTTTTTTATATTATCATCTTCATTGTATTTTGTTGACATTATTAAATTATAAGTTTGAAAAATACAAAGCTCATTAAAGCATGTTATGTAAAGTACATTATTTACATTCCAAAGATCAATACATAAATACACAAAATGTTCATTAAAATAGTGGAAGTAATATAAAATACATTTTAATTATACAAATTATATTTTTTTATCAAAAAGCTTTATGTTGATAAATAAATTCCACCCTTATATAGTGAACATACAAACAGATTATGAAATGGATGGACTTCTGGACTGACCGACTGACTGACAGATGCTGTTTATCAGTGCCATGTTGCTACATTCATCCAGGCCATTTGACACTGTAAGAAGTGGTAACTTGCAATTGTTAAGGCTATTCTACATGACCTAACTCTTAAAAATGAATTTTGTTGGTGTAACCTAATGTAGTCAGGTTCATTTAGAATGTGAAATAATATGTTTGACTTAATGCAGAACCCCTTAGAAGACAGGGAGGGATTTTTCTTTTGGAAAAAGTTTTGGTTCCCCTTAAAGGAATGTTCCAGGTGCAATACAAGTTACGATCAATCGGCAGCATTTGTGGTATAATGTTGATTACCTCAAAAAGTTCCTCCTTTTCTTTAAAAACAAATAAAATGCAAAGCCGAGGTTACAGTGAGGCACTTACTGTACAATGGAAGTGAATGTGGCCAATTTATGGAGGGTTTAAACTTACAATGTTCTAAAAGCACATGCACAACTCGAGGGACGAGTCAAAATACATTTTTGTGGTAATCAACATTATCCCACAAATGCTGTCTATTGAGCTTAAATTGTATTGAACCCGGAATATTCCCTTAAAATTATTTGAGTTCACTCGCAATATCTGTCTATCCCTTAAGAAAATTATCCATGGTTTTACCACTGTAACTAAAGTTCAATCATATTAAAATATGGTTACTTTAGTAAAACCATTGTAAAGGTTGCAGTTACGGTTTTACTACCATATTTTAACCATGATATTTGTAGTAAAGCCAAAGTAATAATACTGGAAAACCAAAACTATGGTGCATGTACCACAAATTATCCATAGAGTTACTATCATAAAACTAACCATTTATAGCAGAATGATTATAATTTTGTTACCATGGTTTTCTTTTTCATATTATTATTACAATGGTTTATCCATCTATTTCGTGGTTAAAATATTGTTACTGCAGTTAAACCATGGCCAGTTTTGTGGTTACTAGGCTTTTACTACAAATGCCATAGTTAAACCATGGTTACTGTAGTAGAATGATGCTTAATCATCTCAAGGGTTGGATAAGGGCATTGCAAGGTAACCCAAAACTATTTCAGAGAATAAATTCTCTCCTTGTTGTATAAGAGGCTCTGTGAATTAGCATGTTACCCCATGAAGCTGTTTTTATCAGTGTTGGATTTTTCAGAGTAAAAATCTGTGGATTGGGATCTTAGTCAAATATACTTTGGCTCTGTTCCAAAATCTAATGAGCTGCCCTGCTGTCCAGTTTCTACATATGCAGCTTCCTTGCCCCCGACGGACTGCAATACTGCAATATCGAAGGCATTGAAGTGCTTAAAATGCTCAAGTGTACTGTAATCGCATGGTGAAAAGATGCCAACTCACAAGCATTAAAATATAGGCCTACAACATGTACCAATATTTGGTAAAATAGTCCATTTATTTGTAACATTGAATTATTTTTTATTAATAAATGTCACATATCTTGTTGTAATGCATTCTGAGAATGCCATCTTTGCGAAGAGTAAATATGATGGTGAAATAGAATAAATATTGGACAACCGTCACGATGGGAGTGCACTAAAAATGCTCCATACGTAGGTTTTGGAATAAAGCATACACTGCACTTGGAAAACTGTAGGAAGGTCACAAAACACTGATTTACTTGAGATGAAAGATGAATATTAAGTATTTTCCAAACAAACACAGTCATGGGACTTTGCATTCAAACTTGGTGGTCTCTGAGCAGGAAGCAACTCAGTGCAGTTGAGCAGCACAAACTCCAGGATTAACTGTCGACTGGCAGCTATGAATCTTTGTCGTTCAAGAAATCCCCAGCTGTTCACTTTACAGGTGTAAAAGTCAAAGTTTAACCCTTGCTTACATGTAATTATTGCAGCTTTCTAAAAATCACAGCTCATAACTGTGCCTGCAGTGAGATGAGCCATCGGGAATTTGCCTTTCATCATGACAGCAAACATTTGGAAGCCTCAAGCACAGCTCGGTCGACGTCTCACTGCCTCGGCTTGTTATCATTCCTGGCCCGCGGCCAACCGAAAGTGTGAGAGATGATCTGTTACTGTTTGTTACATGTCTCATAGTCGCTAATATCTTTCTCGTGTTGCGGCAGCGTCGTTGGAGGCCAGGAGATCAGTGTGGGGAGTGCAGACTGCAGGTGTGTGCTGACAGTACTTGGGCATTCTATTCTGCCATTTAAGCAGAAAAAAAACTTGCCAAATTGAGTGGATTAAGACTCATGCAGGTTCTAACAGCTCCAAGAAGGTATTTTACAGGGCACTCCACGCTAACGCGAGAAGGGAGCAGCAGCCGCATGATGTCATGGCAATCTCAAAACATGTTTTAGTGAACAAGGACAAGAGCGTTGAAAGATCTGACACAGATATCAGAAGTAAATTCCCCTTTGTAGTTATTTTCTGGCAAATGCTGAAAGTACATTCAAAGATATATTGTTTAAAGGCCCCATGAAATGAAAATGAGAGTTTTGAATCCTGTGTTAGCTTTGAGGTCATATATGCTAGCGTACTCCAAAAAGTTGACTAAATTAATGCTTAGTAGATACATGCATTTAAAATGTACAGTCTTTTTCTTCCTGGAAAACATATCAAAAATATTGATGACTCATCCTGGACTGCATAGATTTTTGTCCAATCAGATGCTCTCTAGAAAGATAATGTCCCTCCCCCCAAATGCCACCTACAACAGACTATAGCAAATCATGGATAACAGCTCTGACTTAAACTAAAGGCTATTGGTTATTTTAAAAAGGAAGGAGCCTTTCAATTTGTACGGCAGCAGAAAATAAAACTGCACAATTCAAGTGAATTCACTGGGTCTTTCAAATAGGGCTGGATATGAAAACTAAGTTTTTAGTATTGTCTCATGAGAACTCGTATTGCACCTTTTCACACAAACAATATAATTATTGCTTACCCATTTGCTCCAACAAAATAAAAATAGCACTTTCATGTTTCCACAACTTTCCAAATGAAGAAAAAAAAAGAGTGATGGATTTTGACTGTCAGAAGAGAGATGGCAAATTTAAGTACAAATACGGAAGTATAATGTTATAAAATTACATCAAATAATTAGAAAATTGCAAATATTAAAATGTTTGTTAGATTTACGCTACCAAATATCAGAAATGCGTCATCAGAGTCTTTGAAAAGGGTCCATAATTTGTATGAGATGGTGAGACTGTAAGATATTGTGTGACATAGACCGTACAAAAAGATACAACTTTTATTTCCATAGAGACCAACCAGTCAACAAACAGGATTTCAAATCGATACAATCGTCATCACATTTTTGCATGTTTCCTACACACTTTATTTTAAGAATGGAAACTTCAGTAAACAAATTTACTCATTCCATATTTATTTATGCAACACAAATGACTGATGTATGTCAATAACCTCTAATACACTTCTCTCGTCTTGTCTCGTTTCTTTCTTCATTTATTTTTCCCTGGGAGTATTAGTTGAACGTTTTTGAACAAGCCAAATCGTCCGTTTCCTTAGGATTTCATCTTCTCATACTATTATTATGACTTCCAATGAGACCAGGTTGAGATTTTGACATTTGCCTTATCAAACACAAATACATACTTTGTTGTAACTTCTACAGATAAGGCCTGAACCTTGTAGTAGTATCTGAACCAGCTTCGACAGATTTCATTACATTTTAGCAATTGATCAACACCTGACATCACAACGTGTGGAATAAAACATACAAAACTAAGAGCAAGAAGTCCATATTTCACCATTTCCAACTGTGCTTCCATCTAACCAAAGCATTCATGTATCTGGCACATGCAAATGTCTTCAGTGTATTTGATTTATAGCTGTGAACGTGGTCAGGTTTATCAGCACAGCAGAAGAAACAAAAGACTTCAAGCAGCTGGATTTTGACACGTTCTCTTCGATTGGAGTCCAGCTCCAGGTCTGTGATAACATTCACAGCAACACCTGGACACTTTTAGATGCCTGATGCTTACATACTGATTATGCACAAAAATGTAGCTCCTTAAAGGGTGGCAGGTTCAGGTAGTTTTATAAATAAATACTGGTCAAAGGGTTCCCTCTCAATCATCTTCTGCTAATCTAAACAAAACTCCTGCATCAAATGACATAAGAAAAAGACATGCCAACAATCACAATATATGCTTTTTTTCATATACTGTAAAACACAGTATAAAGTCTTTAAACACAGTACAAAGTGCAGCACTGTTCAAATATCCAAAAAGATTTGAAAAATTAAGTTGAAATTATCAAGTTAATGCGGATTGATGGCTTCAACAAAAGCAAAAAATATTGTCTTTGGACAAAATTAATGGGATTTTTATTTCCGCTATCCAGATTGTAGCACTCTATTGGCCATTCACAGTGATTCAAGCAAACCCGCAAAATGCACAGTGGAAACATAAAATTCTATCTAGCGGTTTAAAATGATGTTAGTGCAACCTAATATAATCAGGTTTTATTTAGTCATACTAAACAATATTTTTGACATTATTAAAGTTACATGACAAAACATATTCTATAGTATATTAAAACTAAAAAACTATAGTACTTAACTGCAATCTGACTTTTTGCCCATATTGGATGATAAACATGGCAATAATATCCCAAAGACTAAAAAAGGGACCTCACAAATATCAACAATAGAAACCCCACACACGGATGTGAGCTCTTTTGATTTGGGCCAGAAAAGCCAAATAGAAATTCTGTAGCAATCACCTGGAAATTTCAAATATGTGTAATCAAATTACAGTGATTTTAAATCAAGTAAATTGAAAAAGTACTTGTGTTATTTGTAAAATATAGTTTATATAGAAAATGTAAAACATGAGTTGTTTATGATGGTCTGTTTGCGTTTCTGTGACAAATCGAGAAACGCAATGACTCATTGTAAGGGAGAAACATGGATGACTGGAAAATACAGACAATGTTTTAGTGGTCAGCAGAAGACTGGTTTTTCCGTCCTGCTCCCACAAGTTTCTATCGCTCACCCACTAGAGGTTCTCTCTGCCCGCCAAGGTTCTCAACTACTCCCTATCCACAAACCTGCATTTGTTTTCCAAAAGCGGTATGCACATATATTGTTCATTATAAGAAAATAACAATTATCATTATTTTTTTTTAATTTTGGCATTCATGAATTAATCAAATAAAAAAAGAGATCCACATTGGATTTTTCAGGCTATTCTCTGACCGGAGAAGGACCTGTCGTAGCATGAGTGGAAACCAGTCTCATGAAAGGACTGTCCGCTCCTGCCTTCAACTCGGAAATGTAATCCTGTGCAGGAAGAAATCGAATTTAGTCCCATGGGTCCTGCAGGAGTTTCGCAGGAATGTAGACCTCTTCATTATTTTGAATTTAAATGGAAAAAAACCTTTCTGTGAAGTGCTTTATAAAGTAACTAAAAGTAATTAGTAATGTGATTAGTAATAGTAATGTAATTACTTAGTAGTAAACAAATTTGTAATAGTAATGTTTCCATGAAGTAATAAGCAGAAACGTAAATAGTCATTTGTAATGGATTACTTTTTTGACTACAACCACATGAGCTAATATGTGCTCATAGTCAACATAGAAAAGTCCAAAAGAAACAACCACCTAGCAATGCCCTAGCAATCACCCAGAACACCCTTGGAAATGCAAAGCAATATGCTAACAACCACTGACAACATACTAAGCACATAGCAATGCACGTGAACACCCTTCACCAACAAGAACAACACCCTAGCTAGCATCCACATAGCAACGTGCTAAAAACACCCAGGACACGTTTGTAAACACATAGCAAGTCCCTTACAATCACCTACAATGTCATGGAACATGCATATCAATGCCCTAGCAACCACCAAGAACATCCTCACTTGCTCACATCTTTTCTGTAAAAAAATACATATCTGCTTAACATTATAATTGACACAAATTCAATTTCACTTTTAAAGGACTAGAAACCTTCAAATGTATGTCCAGCATGGAGAGGGTTTAGTGACATTTCTTAGGAACCCAACTTGAATATTGGTGTGAAAGGGCCCTTCACCAGCAGCATGAAGATCACTCTAAAACCATCAACATTGTCTGAGGGGAGCACACTCCATTTTTACCCATTATGTGAGAGCATGTGTGACAGACTGCCAGCCAAACCCTGTAATCAGTCTTCCCTCTTTTCCGCCATTAGTGTGTTGTGATAGCCACGCAGCGGTTTGAGTGCTGTCAGCTTGGTATCCCCTCAAGCTACGACAGGTCCTTCTGGAAATGAGGCACGTCCAAAACTGCAGTCGGACATATCCTGCTGACTTCCTCTAATAGCGGGTAATGCCTCTATGCTTGTGTTTGCTCAGCAAATAATTCCCAAACCTTTCCCTCCCATTTACTGACCTGTTTTAAAAGAAATATGCACACTAGACTGAGTTTGCACTGTGCTCTTAATTATTTGCAAGGGAAATAATTGTGTAAATCTTCAATAACTTAAAAACGTAAAAGTATTTGGAATAGTTCACCCAAAAATAAAAGCGTGTTCACCCGCCCTCATGACATTCCAGATGTGTAGGACACATTTTAGAAGAATATTTCAGCACTGTAGGTCCATACAATGCAAGTGAATGGTGACCAGACTGTTAAATCTCCAAAAAAAAAACACATAAAGGCAGAATAAAAATAATCAATAATATTCCAGTGGGTAAATCCATATCTTTTGACACAATATGATGGGTGTGGATGAGACCAGATCAATATTTAAGTCCTTTTTTCTTTAAATGTTCACCTTTGATCAGTTCTGACCAGTAGGTTGCAATATGCACAAAGAATGTGAATGTGCAAGATTTACAGTAAAATGGGACTTAAATATTGATATGTTTCCCACCCACACATATCATATCGCTTCTGAAGATGGCCTCTTCAGCTCTGGGGCATTTTTGGGCTACTGCCTGCAATATTTCACACTCAAATAAATAAATAAAAAAAGCCAAAAATTAGTCACATTTTTCAGAACAAAATAAATAAATAATATTAATTAAAGAAAGAGACTCCAATTATTCATGAATAATATTGTACATGTTTGTAATTGTATGATGAATATTTTTTATCTTTAATCTTGATTTGTTGTCCTAACTTTGTATGCATGTAATTCTGTTCATTTAATCTGTCAGGACTCTGGGCCATTCATCAGGTTTGTTTTGTCTAGTCCATGTGATTTCATGTGGTTTCCCTCGTGTGTCTATTTTTCAGGTGCCATGTGCTGTTGCAGCCACAGGGTTCCCCAGCAAGGGCTAGTTTGGTGCAACAGCTCATTATCATGATCAGCAGCACTTGTTCCTTGTTTCTCCAGTTCTATTTATTCCCCACTTGTGTGCTGTCTTGTCATAGCCCTTGTGGTGAGCAGTTCAGCCTTGTCTTTCTCCTGGCAGTTTGTTACTGTGTTTTTTTCTCTCTTTTGTCTGGCCAGTTCTGACTATATTTATTGAATATTCGAGTCTGCCTGGACTCTGCTCTGTTTTATGTACTGTGTCTGGACTGTTTTTATGAGCCTGCCTGCCCCATTTGAATTTGTCTGCCAATTCACTGTCCTGCTATGTCATTTTTTTTTATTTTTTCCTTACAGATTATTTGCATTTTTCCCTGTTCATTTTCCCCCCTCCCTTGTTCCTCAATAAACTGTGTTTATTTTGAACCTCTGCTCATGAGTCCTCTGTTTCCAAGCATGAACGTACAATCTGGCCACTGAGCAATCAGACACAGACAGTACAATCTGGATGGACTCAGCAGAGGAAATCAACGTCTAGTTTGCCCTGGCATAGCAAGATGCTTTTTCAAGTCACATTGAGACCCAGCTTTCTTTTACATTATCACTCTTCTCTCCGGCTCTGGATCATTTCGGCCCTGCAACTATCACGTCCTTAACAACATCACCATCAAGAACAGGTATCCATTGCTGCTCATGTCATCTGCATTTGAGTTGCTGCAGGGCTCAACAATCTTCACGAAGTTGGACCTCCGTAATGCTTACTATCTTGTCTGGATCACAAAAGGGGATGAGTGGAAGACAGCCTTCAATGTCCCCACAGGGCACTTTGTGATGCACTTTGGCCTAACCAATCCCCCAGCTGTCTTCCAAGCACTTGTCAATGACGTGCTCAGGGATATGGTGAACAGATTTGTCTTTGTGTACTTGGACAATATTTTTTTCTTTTCCAAGTTTCTCTAAGAATGCACACAAAGCACCAGACAAGTGCTGAAACAGCTGCTAGTGATCCAGTGTGAAGGACTCCACAAACAGAAGGGAAGGAGGACAGGTTTTTCCAGACTTAGGAAAGGCTTTTAATCGGCCACTTCAATGCATTACAGCTTCACAAACTCAACAGTCTCAGAGGCGCATAAGCACTCAAACTTATTAGCTTCATGAACGTAAACACATTAGCTTCACAAACATAAACACATCAGCTTCCACGAGCACTGTAGGCTCGCTTGCCAGACTCTCTCTGCCTCTCTGTTGGTGGCTTGGCCGTTTATATACCACTCTAACCATGCTCACTGGAATTAGAGACAGGTGTTAGACATTATCTAGCTCAGGTGTAAGTGCCCTTACCACTCTCTCCAGACAGATGCTTGACCACGGCCCTGCTGCCACATACAGCTGTTTGTTAAGTCGGAGAAGTGCCTTTTCCACACACAGTCAGTTCCATTCCTGCGGTTCATTATCTCAGATCGAGGAATCTGTGTAGACCCAACCAAAGACACGATTCACCTCTGCTACAGTCCTGTCCTCATCGGATCCCGAGTCCCAGTTTGCAGTGGAGGTAGACGCATCAGATTTGGAGTCAAAGCGGGTCTTTCCCAATGATCATCTGAAGATGGAAAGATGCATCCCTGCACCACCTTCTCCCATCATTTAGCCCCCACGGAACTACAACATTGGCAATACGGAGTTGAAGGCTGACATGTTGGATTTGGAGTGGCACCATTGGTTGGAAGGATCTAAGGTGCCATTTTTTCAAGTCTGGACCGACCTTAAGAACCTGGAGTACATTCAATCGGCCAAATGACTGAACTCCCATCAGGCCCTGTTTTTTTTATGTTTTGACTTCGCTCTGTCCTACCATCCAGGTACCAAGAACATCAAGCCGGATGCCCTCTCTCTGATATATGAACCTGATGAGAGTATGTCCTCTGATACTTTCATCCCTGACAAGGTCATTGTCACTCCAGTCACCTGGAACATTGAGGCACCTGTCACCAGGGCATTGAGAGCTGCCTCTATATGAATCTATGATTGAGGACACCTGTCAGTTTTTTGCAGCCTGCTCAGTCTGTGCTCATAACAAGAACTCCAGTGAGCCCCCGGTTGGTCTTCTGTAACCATTCCCTACCACCCTTGGTCACACATTGCCCTGGATTTCGTATCCAGTCTCCCTCCCTCCAGTGGTAACTCTGTCATCCTTACTGTGGTGGACTGCTTTTCCAAGGCGGTCCACTTCATCCCACTACCCAGGGATGGATTACCTACCGAGTCTATGGGGCTAGTGCCAGGGCTTTAAAGTTGAATGATCCAATTTGCCAATCCCTCCACTCAAAAATCAATCAACAATGAAAACGAATGAGGTCTCTGACTAAGGTCCCCAGTTTATCTCACACTTTTGGAAAGAGTTCGGCCATTAGCTGAACGGTGTTGAATTAGCGGTGTTGTCAACAGGTCTTTCAGTTCATGCACTACCCCCATTGTTTCATTGAATATCTCAGACTCTGAGTGGACTAAAAGCCAAACAAGCAGCTGCGTGCCCCTGCTCAATGTTTGAGCCAAAACATTATGACCACAAACAGGTGAAGCGAAAAATGTTGATAATCTCCTAACAAGGCCACATGCCAAGGTCTGGGTAAATTAGATGGTAAACGAACAATCAGTTCTCATAGTCAACATGTTGAATGCAGGAGAAACGGACATGAGTAAAGACCTGAGCGACTTTGACAAGGGCCAAATTGTTTTGGCCAAACGACTGGGTCACAGCATCTCTGAAATGGTAAGGTGTGCTGCTCCCGATCAGCAGTGGTGAGTAACTACGACAATGGTACGAGGAGGGACAAACCACAAACCGGCGACAAGGTACTGGGTGTAAAAGGCTTATCCGTCTGTTTTATCCGAACCAACAGATGGTCTAATGTGGCACAAGTCACAGAAAATTTGAATGATGGTTACGTGAAGGAATATTTCACAACACAGTGCATCACACCATGCTGCATATGGGGCTGCTTAGCCACAGACCTTTCAGAGTGCCCATGAAAATCGAACATGCCTACAATGGGCACGCAAATGTCGGAACTCGACCTTGGAGCAATGGAAAAAGGTTGCCTGGACAGATGAGTCCGGTTTTTTTTACACCATGTGGACAGCCGTGTTGGAAGTGATGGCACCAGGATGCACTGCGGAAGTCGATTGGATTAGAGGTGGAAAGGTGGTCGCGTAGTGGCTAGAGTACAGGGCTGCTAATCAGAAGGTCGCTGGTTCGAACCCCACGGCCACCACCATTGTGCCCTTGAGCAAGGCACTTAACTCCAGGTTGCTCTGGGGGATTGTCCCTGTAAGCTCTCTCTCCCTCGAACACACACATCCTTGTTTTTCCAATAACTTGTTTGAAAAAGCCCAAGCCGTCATTACTAGTTCTGAAGAGTCATTTTTAAATTAGTTACTGAAAATTGTGTGCATCTTTTGAAAAAGCAATGAAATATCCTGATCCGTGGCATAAGAAAGTATTTCCATGCACAAATGCAAAATATATTTTTATGACAGTCCTCAGTTTTTCCTCATTTTTTTTATTACTTGTTCTTTGAACTTGAACTCTTGCTCATGTGATTGCTTTAATAGAATATAATATATTATTACATTTTGGCAACAACTCACAAAATTTGTGCTAAAGGCATGAATCATACCTCAATTATTGCAGTTTGTTAAGGAGAGAGATGTTGTTACTTTTCTAAGTGATCAGATTTGTGATTTCTGTCTTGTGGACATTAATGCAGGTGAGAAAAATCCCATAGACTTAAACTGGAAGATAAACCTACCTAGCAACCACACAGAGCACACTAGAAATGGAGTTTCATAAAGTTTGGGAGGAGCATGTTCATTTAATCTGAACAATCACATCACCAGAGTAAGTGTAAATAAACAGCTGCTTATATCCATAATGCAACAATTCCTCCAGCATTTGGCTCCACCCACTTACCGACAACAGATCCAATGTGATAGTTTTTGATGACACACTACTCTGTGCAAAGCATTTGCCCTCATCAGATATGTGGCAGCAGCCACTATTCATATTTCATTGCCAAATAGAGTCTTTCTTTTATTTTTATCTTTCCTTACCGAAGCAGACCTGGTGTCGAGGCTGCCTCCACACAGGCCACTGCTTTGCTGTATATCTGTTGTACAGCCCCCTACGGCTGTACACAAGTCCTCTCATCCTATTTTTCCACCCAGAACGGTCCCTATAACTTGAGGCTGCCTCTGCGAATGGGCACTGCTCTTGCTTCATGCCACTTGAGCTCTATTACAGCTTTAATTGAATGCAAGGTAATCAAAAGATTAAAAGTTGAATTCAAACATTATTCCAACGCACCCCAGCGTTTCAATCCAGTTCTCCCACACAAGTGATTCATGTGGGCCTGATTACCTTGCCATGCAGCTCTTTAGGGCATGTTCCATTCAGTGATTGTTCCCATGCCCTATTCCCTTCGAAGACTTTACCATCAACCATAAGATATTTGGAGGGTTAAGAAGTGGGGGGCTCCAAAAATTCGTAACTTATTTTGAAACCTTTATTATCAGAGATTCTGTTTGATGTTATCTTTCAACATGACTATCGTGATTGTTCTCCCTTCAAAGTGCCCTTTGGAGCATGATTTATTCAATTTGGAACAGAGGGGGAATCATGCAACAAGAGTACATCCTTTCAAACGACTGCTATTCTAATTACAAACATCTTTCCAAATCATTGCAGACATTTTGGCGCAAGCTCGCTGCCAAGGCAGCATCTGCTCTGACCATGCTATAGCTCACTACGGCTATATACAGCTTCTGTCCAAATAGACCCAAGCCGAATTCGGCTCTGCAAGCGGCGGGTCATGTCCCGCGTTACAGCTCGTTCATGAATCATTCCGCAAATGTGTCTCACCTCCTCGCAGCATTAGAGCTCACCTCGCTGTGCAGCTCTGATAACTCTTTTATGATCCTTTCTCAACTATTTATCTGTTATCCCAATCACCAACGCTATTTAATAATAAGTGTTTCTGCAAATGCATATTTTACATATGACTGTTTATATTATCCGTATATGATAAATTACCCATAAACCCATCCCTATAGGAAGCAGCAAGTAGTGGTAGCCCTGCTTCCAATGGTTCCAACAATGTACACCCACTATCAGATTGCTGGGCTAGGCCGTTATCTCAGCAGAACGCAAATGCCTGCCCTACCTTGAGCCCCGGCTAGCCACAACATTAGCAATGGACCAATGCAATCTATGTCCGACCGCTTCAGTTTCCTTTGGCCATATTCATTAATGGCTCTAATACCAACCCACTGCAGCCTCAGCATTTTGCCATGCTTCTGCCGAAGCCCCTCACACAGGTTCTCCCATTCGTACCACTGTGAGGACTCCCCCGTTCAAATGCTGTGAGGACCCCTGTTTGATCGCAGGATGGGCTTGCTTGCATGAGCGGCAACTGAGCCTAACACCCATGGGGTTAGCCCATTCACTGTGCAGGCCCCTCCCGTCGAATGACTTGCGTCTGTACGTGGCATAATGTAGAGTCCAGGACTGGCCTGCCTAAGGCGGAAGGGGCACGCTCTCACACGCAGGGGCACGCAGCTGCTTGTTCTATCATCTGTGGCACTTCTGCCCCTCTCACACACATGCTCAGCAGTGCAATTGTATAATATATTTTTTGCTGTCTTTATTTTCCATCCATATCCACTTCCAATGGTGAAACTATTTTAAAAATGCAACCTGGTCTCATAAAATCACATTACTATTCTGTATCTGCATTCACATTTTCATTACACTGTCGGTTTAGGGTTAAGGGTAGAGAGGTATGTTTTTATTTCTTTAAAACTTTATAGAGCATTAACCTTAAAACCTCATTTGTTTTGGGAGAACATTTAACTCACTTTTAGCACCACACAATGGACATTTTACTCAGAATAGCCGCAATACGTATAATGAACGCTTATCATTTTGCAAAAATTTTGCATCAGGCAAAAAAATAATTTAGCTAATAAATTAATGACATGTTCATGCATTATGCATGCATCATAATAACTAACATAACAGGACTACAAAGAGACACATTTATTAAATACCTTACATGCACATTGTAACGATCCGCTCAATGAGCGTACAGTAGCTATACAAGGGATCAAATATGGACTTCCTACCATGAATGAATGTTAAAATGGAGAAATAATATAACCAGACACAAGCTGTGCAAAAAACCCAAGTTTTATTAAACATTTAAATAAAATAAATCAAACAGTGATCATAATATTTACCAATACCATACATAAAGTGTGAGTATGAGTGTGTATAAAGTCTTCTAAAGTCCCAATGTACAATATTTACAAGATGAGTAGATCTGTCAGGACACCTGTTTGATCAGCCTAGTTGTGTTTGTTTCCGTGTCGTTGTTCATAGCGCTTGCTGTCTTGTTTGTTCGTCCGTGCGCTCCGGCATGTTGTGTTGTGTTGTGTTCGTCACTGTGTGTGTGTGCGCGCGTGTTGTTTTTCGCGCGTTCTACTGTCAGTGTCGCCCCGCCCTCTTGTTACCTTGTTAGTTCAACATTCCTTTCACGTGTTACCCCTCATTAGTCACTCTTTATATTCCCCTTGTGTTTTTTTGTCCCTTGCCAGATCGTGTTTCGCGTGTTGTTACTCACGTCTTGCTAGTCTTGCTTTTCCTTGCTATTTTGATAATCTAGTTATCTATTCAAGCCCTTTTCTTCCGTTTTTGATTTGTTTTGTATTCCAAGGGTTTTTCCCTTTTCTTTAGCTGTTTCTTCTCCCAGCCCGATTTATTTTATAATTTTCCTTTATTGATTTTTCCCTTTCAATTTTTCTATATGTTAACTCGGCATAGTTTATAAGGTTTTGCCCCTCCTCCCTACCCTCTGTGGTCTGCATTCCGAGCAGTTCAGTCCTTTTCCTTTTTTTTTCTCTTTTTTTCTCTCCCTAGTCTCTCCGTCTTCAAGGCTGCTGGACCGAGCTTATTCCTCCACCACCTCCGGCCTACCAGCAGGTCTCTCCCTTCCCCTTCGCCGCTCCTCATCTACCCACTCTGCCTGTTGCTTCTCCTGTCTCATTCGCAATCATCCTTGTCCTCTTGTGCGGACCGCACTTGGCTGGGAGTTACCGGTCCATGGACCAGGGCTACGCTTTCTGAAACTGTGACTGTCTGAGGACCTGATTCTGTCCAGCTCGTGCCTGTTACCCTTTCCAATAAATGATTATTTACCCTGCAATTGAATCCTCATCTTTCTGAACCCTGACAGTACGATCTGGCCAGATATGGATTCAGCGGGGTCAGATGTAGTCCGGACCGCTGTCGCCCAGCAGGGGATTTTGCTAGGGCAACATGCCTCACAGATTACTACCACTACACGAGATGTAGAGCTAATGGCCAACCAGATGGCAGACCTCACTGCACAGCTAAGAGATTTGCGGAGGGACCAGGATTCCATCAGAGCGGTCGCTACTGCCTCACCTCCTGTACCCGCTCAGTCCGGTTTGACTCTAGAACCACGAGTGCCCACACCTACCCCCTATGATGGCGATCCCATGTCCTGTCGTTCATTCCTGACTCAGTGTTCCATCATCTTTGCCTTGCAACCTATCACCTATGCTTCTGAGATCACCAAGGTGGCCTTTGTCATCACTCTGCTCACCGGCAAGGCTCGTGAATGGGGAACCACTGTGTGGGCGGCCAGGGCCCCGTTCTGCACCACCTTCGAGCTGTTTGAGAAGGAGATGTTGAAGGTATTTGATCGATCCCTGGCAGGTAAGGAGGCTGCTAGCCAGCTTGCCAGGTTGCGACAGGGGGATCGTTCTGTGACCGATTACTCAATCCGCTTCCGTACTCTTGCTGCCTTGACTGGATGGAATGAGGAGGCTTGTTGGGACCACTTCCGGGAGGGCCTTACCGACGAGCTCCAAGATGAAATTGCCATTCATGACTTGCCATCCTCATTCGACGACCTGGTGGATTTGGCCCTCAGAGTGGAGACTCGTCTGGAGGTGCGACGTCAGAGACGCTCTGCCCGTGTTCAGTGGAGAGGGCCCTCCTCTCCACTGGCAGTAACCAACCATGTTCTTGAGCCTCACCCGGACCCAGAACCCATGCAGGTGGGGCAAATGCACCTGGCAGCAGGGGAGAGACAACGCCGCATAGCCCAGGGACTCTGCCTCTACTGTGGCAAACCAGGACATTTTGCAGCCCAGTGCCCGTTAAAAGCCAGGGCTCACCAGTAATTGGGGAAGTACTGGTGAGCGTAACTCCCTTCTCTTGTTCCCCCGGTTCCGGTACCCGCACCCTACTTCCTGCCACCGTCGGGTGGGGCCCCTAATCGAGACGTTGCTCAGCCTTAGTTGATTCTGGTGCGGAGGGTGACTTTATTGACGCTGATTTAGTGGCTCGTTGGAGAATTCCCACCTCCCTCCTCCAGAGACCCGTCACAGCGAGGGGACTTAACGGTTCCATCTTGGCCCAAATTACCCATGTCACTGACCCTGTGAGCCTAGTCATCTCTGGCAACCACTGTGAGGAGATTGTGTTCTACATCCTTAAGTCTCCTAGCACCGCCATTGTATTGGGGCACCCATGGTTGGCTAAGCACAATCCCCATGTGAGTTGGTTAGAAAATTCTGTGTTAGCGTGGAGCTCTTTTTGTCACAAGTTTTGTCTGGGTGCTGCTTCGTATTCTGGCTCTGTTTCTTCTATGTTACAGGAGGAGGCAGTGGATCTAACCGGTGTTCCTGTGGAGTACCTTGGTCTGCGACGCGTGTTCAGCAGGTCCCGGGCGGCATCCCTCCCTCCTCATCGGCTGTATGACTGTGCCATTGACCTCCTTCCAGGCACCTCTCCGCCCAAGGGCTGCCTGTACTCCCTCTCCGGACCTGAGAGGGAGGCGCTGGATAAGTATATCCATGAGTCGTTGGCGGCTGGCCTCATCCGAACCTCCTCTTCTCCCGCAGGCGCGGGTTTCTTTTTCGTTGGGAAGAAGGATGGTTCACTCCGTCCCTGCATCGATTATCGGGGGCTGAATGACATCACCAGAAAGAATCGGTACCCCCTGCCATTGATGTCAACTGCTCACGAGCTGTTGCAGGGAGCCCAGGTCTTCACTAAGTTGGATCTCCGCAACGCCTACCACCTGGTTCGGATCAGGGAGGGTGACGAGTGGAAGACGGCATTCAACACCCCCACTGGGCACTTTGAATATAGGGTGATGCCTTTTGGGCTTACCAATGCCCCGGCTGTCTTCCAGGCCCTGGTTAATGATGTGTTGAGAGACATGATCAATAGATTTGTCTTTGTATACCTGGACGACATCTTAATTTTTTCCCCTTCGTTACAGGTACACATTCAGCATGTACGCCAGGTGCTGCAACGTCTTCTGGAGAACCAGTTGTACGTCAAGGCAGAGAAATGTATGTTCCACACTGACTCCGTTCCGTTCTTGGGGCAAATAATCTCGGCGGAGGGGATCAAGGTAGATCCGGCAAAGGTAAGCGCTGTCTCCGAGTGGCCAGTCCCTGACTCCCGCAAGGCGTTGCAGCAATTCCTGGGTTTTGCTAACTTCTATAGGCGGTTTATCCGCAGCTTCAGCCAAACCGCTGCACCCTTGACAGCTCTAACCTCCACGCGTGTCCCTTTCAGGTGGTCAGATCAGGCTCAGGAGGCTTTCCAGAGACTTAAGAAATGTTTCACTTCTGCCCCTATCCTGTCTGTTCCTGACCCTGATCGGCAATTTATTGTGGAGGTAGATGCTTCTGAAGTTGGGATTGGAGCAGTTCTCTCCCAGCGATCCCCTCGTGATGGAAAGGTACACCCCTGTGCATTCTTCTCGCACCGCCTGAGCCCGGCTGAACAGAACTATGATGTCGGTAACCGGGAGCTGCTCGCTGTGAGGCTGGCCCTGGGTGAGTGGCGTCACTGGCTGGAGGGCGCGGTGGAGCCCTTCTTGGTCTGGACGGATCATAAGAACCTTGAGTATATCCGTTCGGCCAGGAGGTTGAACCCTCGGCAGGCCAGATGGGCACTCTTTTTCGGCCGGTTCTGTTTCACCCTCTCATACCGGCCAGGATCGAAGAACGTTAAGCCTGACGCCCTGTCCCGTCTTTTTGACTGCCCTAGGGGTAAGGCGTTTCCCGACACTATAGTGCCTGAGGATGTTGTGGTGGCTGCCGTGTCCTGGGGGGTCGAGGGACAGGTCAGGGAGGCCCTACAAGGCGTGGCTGTTCCGATGGGATGCCCCGATGGTCTGTTGTTTGTTCCCGAGCCATTGCGTGCAGTTGTGTTGAGGTGGAGCCACTCATCGAGGCTGGCCTGTCACCCAGGAGTGCGGAGAACACTGGCTTCTGTTCGTCAACGCTTCTGGTGGCCCACCATGGACCAAGATGCCAGACAGTTCGTGGCAGCCTGCTTGGTTTGCGCCCAGAATAAGTCTTCTAACAAGCCTCCTGCTGGTCTGCTGCAATCCTTGCCCGTTCCCTCCCGCCCCTGGTCTCACATTTCCCTCGATTTTGTTACTGGCCTCCCTCCCTCAAGGGGCTACACTGCCATTTTGCGTTTTTCCAAGGCGGTGCACTTTATTCCCCTTCCCAAACTGCCCACTGCGAAGGAGACTGCACTGGTGGTGGTCGATCATGTCTTCAGGATTCATGGTCTTCCATCGGATGTGGTGTCTGACAGGGGGCCCCAGTTCATTTCCCACTTTTGGAAGGAATTCTGTCGTCTAATTGGGGCTACTGCCAGCCTGACCTCAGGATTCCATCCGCAGACCAACGGGCAGTCCAAGCGGGCCAACCAGGATTTAGAACGTATGCTTCGCTGTCTGGCATCACATAACCCTGCCTCCTGGAGCCAGACGCTCACCTGGGCAGAATATGCACACAACACACTCCCTGTGGCATCTACTGGCATGTCCCCTTTTCAGTGCTCACTTGGTTATCAGCCTCCTCTGTTTTCCTCGCAGGAATCAGAAGCTGCTGTCCCCTCTGCCCAGGCCTTTGTCCAGCGTTGTAAAAGAACCTGGAGAAGAGCCAGAGAGGCCCTGCTTAAGGCAGGGAGACGTGCCAAGGTGGCAGCAGACCGCCGACGGACTCCAGCACCCAAGTATGTCTGCGGGCAGAGGGTATGGCTGTCCACTAAGGATCTACCCCTTAAGGTGCCAGCACGCAAGTTAGCACCCAGGTTCATTGGGCCCTACCGCATCTCTAAGGTCCTGAGTCCAGCGGCAGTGCGGCTCAGACTCCCACCCGCTCTCAGTCGAGTGCACCCTGTCTTCCATGTGTCTCTTATTAAACCTGTATTTTCTTCCCCCCTTAACCCTACTGTGTCCGCCCCATCCCCCCCACCCCCCGTCTGGTTGACGGGGTCCCTGTGTTTACTGTCAGGAGATTGCTGGACCTTGTGGACTGGGAGGGTTACGGCCCAGAGGAGAGATGTTGGGTGCCATCCCGGGATATTCTGGACCGCTCGCTGATCGAGGACTTCCACCGGCAGCGGCCCCTTTTTACCCAGGGAGCGTCTGGAGACGCCCCTGAAGGGGGGGGTACTGTCAGGACACCTGTTTGATCAGCCTAGTTGTGTTTGTTTCCGTGTCGTTGTTCATAGCGCTTGCTGTCTTGTTTGTTCATTCGTGCGCTCCGGCATGTTGTGTTGTGTTGTGTTCGTCACTGTGTGTGTGTGCGCGCGTGTTGTTTTTCACGCGTTCTACTGTCAGTGTCACCCCGCCCTCTTGTTACCTTGTTAGTTCAACATTCCTTTCACGTGTTACCCCTCATTAGTCACTCTTTATATTCCCCTTGTGTTTTTTTGTCCCTTGCCAGATCGTGTTTCGCGTGTTGTTACTCACATCTTGCTAGTCTTGCTTTTCCTTGCTATTTTGATAATCTAGTTATCTATTCAAGCCCTTTTCTTCCGTTTTTGATTTGTTTTGTATTCCAAGGGTTTTTCCCTTTTCTTTAGCTGTTTCTTCTCCCAGCCCGATTTATTTTATAATTTTCCTTTATTGATTTTTCCCTATATGTTTTTCTATATGTTAACTTGGCATAGTTTATAGGTTTTGCCCCTCCTCCCTACCCTCTGTGGTCTGCATTCCGAGCAGTTCAGTCCTTTTCCTTTTTTTTTCTCTTTTTTTCTCTCCCTAGTCTCTCCGTCTTCAAGGCTGCTGGACCGAGCTTATTCCTCCACCACCTCCGGCCTACCAGCAAGATCGGTCTCACCGTAATGACTGTTTATGTCCCAGGAGCACAAAATCCAACCAGCGCTGCATTGGAAAGTTCCTCATAGGTAAGTAATCCAACTTGTATGAAGACTCCTCAAAGAGACAAATATAGTTCTCTCTCCTCCTGTATCCAAGCGCCAAATGAGAAATCCTTAGAACCAACCACTAGTGAAAGTCAAACACCTCCTCCCTACATGCTGTTTTACCATCTTCTTTTATGACCCTATTTGCTTCCGCATTCATGGCTTCGTCCATCATGTGATTGCATGTAACTGAATTATTGCAGTTGGAACCAATCACCATAACAGGGAAAACAGTATAATACTCTTAATCACTAACAGGTAAATTTATCCATGGTTTATACATGTGAATCCCTTTATGTGGCTTAACTACATAGAGCCACAAGCCCCCCACCGCAGCCAGTGGCATAGGAGGAGACTGTCCAAACCTACGCAAATCAGCCTTTCCAGAGGTCCCTGAAGCTGCCTGCCTATCATGAGCTCCACAGGTGTTTATCCTTTCAGTCAGATTAGTCTGTGATAACTGGTTGTGAGTTTCTGAATTGCTCCCCATGACTTGCAGAGTTCATAGAGTGTGTTGGAGGTAAACTGGGGCCCTCGATCTGAAATTAGGTACTTAGGAATGCCCCAACAGGTAAAGATTTCTTCCCTGAGGATTTTAGTTGTTTAGGTGTTCTGTTTCTTACTAAGAGGAAATGGACCCATCAGGTCAATGTATGACCTGGTTCTGTCACCTGGGTGCTTTGCATCACTGGGTTTGGTGTTGTCGGATTATATTTTTGGCAGATGTCGCAACCTTTTAAATAAGCCCAGACATCCTTACTGACACGAGGTAATGTCCAACAGACTTGCAGAGTCTTTAGCCTCCCAAGATGTCCTCCAAGCGGGTTGTCATGGTAATAGCTCAGAAATTTGGGTATTAGGGATTGAGGGAATACCAATTGGAATTTCTCTGCATTCTCCCTAAAGGGGACTGTGTGATATACTACCCCTTGATGATCTTCAAAGGAGATCTACTGGTCTTGAGCTTCCCTAAATTAGTTTCCATCCAGCAGGTTAGAGATGGTGCTGTCCTTGTGTTGGGTTTGTGAAATTTCATATAGGGTATGAGTTAAGGCAGTTGAAAGCATAGAAGGTGTGATGACTAAGCATGGTTCATCCTTAGTTTTCTGGGGCACGTATGCTCGGGACAATGCATCTGGTCCCAAGTTGAGACACCCCTTCCAGTGATGGACTTTAAAGTTGAACTGCTGCAACCTCAGAGTCCACCGTGTCAAATAAGAGGAGATTTTGGGGCAATTAAATGCCCAAGACAGAGCCGCATGATCTGTGAATACTTCAAACTGCCTTCCTTCCAGGTAATGTCTCCATTTTTACACTGCCCACACTACCATTAAACACTCTTATCCATAAGTTCAGCCAGGACCTTCTCCATGAGCCCTTTGGAACATGGTTGCAGCATTTCGGAGGCCATACGTCATAGATCCAAATTGGTATAGCCCCTTAGTTGTTATGAAAGCCATTTTCTCTCAGCTCATCTTCTCCAATTCCACCTGCCAGTATACAGACTGCAAATCCAAGGTGCTGAACAAGCAGGCACCCTCCATGGATTCCAGGATGTCATGTATCAGGAGCATTGAATAAGTATCTGGTATGGTCTTGCTGTTGAGCTTCCAAAAGTCCACACATAAACAATAGGAGCCATCTTGTTTAGGGACAAGGTCTATAGGTGAGGACCATGGCAAAAACTAGGACTCTATGATGTGGTCTTGTACCATCTGATCTACCTGGTCTTCAATTATCCTTTTTTCAAGGGTGATACTCTGTAAGCCCTTGATTTAAAAGGAACGTCATCTGACAATAAAATCTTGTGTTGTTCCACAGAAGTTTTCCCCAGAATATTGGCAGTAGCACCTGGTCAAATGGAAAACATCCTCTTCAACTCCTCTTGATTGTCTGAGTCCCAGACGTGTATGGCTTCTGTGGTCATGACAGAGAGTTGTGAAAGTTCACCTGTTGGTGTTAAGGCATAGTACAGATTCACTGTAGCTGGCTGGAGAGATTTATCAACTACATCTGATGTAATGGGTACCAGGTTTATAGAAGACTGAAGGAATTGGTAGTATGTGTATCCTGTTTCTGTTTTCAGGCCATATCTTCCCTTGCCTACATCTACTATGGCACCAGCAGCATCCAGAAAGTCCAAACCCGCTATAGGTGAGTATAATTCATTACATATGTGTCCACCTTACATTCTTTACCCTGACATTTATAGCTGATCAACTTCTGGGCTTTTGCTTGGTCGGCTATTATAAACTGTTGTGGTGAGTGTGTAGTGAGTGACAAGTCCTTTTCCTCCAGCTGTCTCCACAAGTTCTCCTGTATCAGTGTGAAGATACATCCATTGTCCAGCTCTTTCCCATTCACCCTTACAGGCACTAGGAGCAGTGACGCCACGTTGTGTGATTGGGCTATAGATGCTCCCACCAGATATAGGTCTTTTGGTGGTTTTCTCCTTGTTGTTTTGCCTATCGACATCACAATTTGTTCCACGGTGTTCACTGTCCCTCTCAGACAGCCAGCAACCCTTGGGTTAATGTTATTGAGAATGCGGCTGACCAGTCCTTCCCAGTAGACATATGCAAAATCTCTCAGGTGGTGACCAGGGCGCTGCACCAGCATCCTCAGCTTATCCTCCAACTTCGGTAAGATAATACTCCTGAAGGAAAGCAGCCATGAATGATTTCCAATCCTTTACCTTGGTCTTCCACCAGCTAAGAGCAGGTCCTTTAAGCACCGTACTCAGGGTTCCAATGAGCTCTACACTGGGGAGTGGCCTGATTTCAAGCTAGTTTTCAGCCTGCTTGATGAAGTTAAGCAGCTCTGCAGTCTAACAGGAGTCACCAAAAGTGGGGAATTCTAGTCAGATGGGAGGGCAAGCACAGAATGATGATGCTCCAGCCATTACAGAGTTAATCACATTAGGTGGTTGGATGGAACCAACACGGGAAGGAATGTCATAAGTATCACTGAGGGACATGGGTGGTGGTATAATTACTCTAGATACTTGCGTTAGAGTACTATAACCCTGGCCTGATTAACTGTTGGATGTTACTGGAGCATATGCCTGTAGTCTAGAGAGCATAAGTGTACTAGTGAGTCTGAGTTTCCTCATTTGACACTCCCATTTTGCATATCTCCTCAGAAAACAATGCAGAAAGCAATGCTGGCCACCACTATGTAACAATCCACTCAACGAGCGTAGCTACACTAGAAAAAAAGGACTTGTCCTTCCTACCATGAATGAATGTTAAAATGGAGAAATAATATAACCAGACACAAGCTGTACAAATTTTTTTTATTAAACATTTAAATAAAATAAAACATAAAATGATCACAACATTTACCAGAACCATACAATCAATTCAATTTCCACTTTATTGTTGGAATCTCTTCCAAATATTCTCACATAAACTGTGAGTGCAAGTGTGTATAAAGTATTCTATAGTCCCAAAGAACAATATTTACAAGATGAGTAGATCGGTCTAACCGTATTGACTGTTTATGTCCCAGGAGCACAAAATCCAACCAGCGCTGCATTGGAAAGTTCCTCTTTGGTAAGTAATCCAACTTGTATGAAGACTAGACAAATAGAGTTCTCTATCATCCAATAACCAAGTGCCAAATGAGTAATCTTTAGAACGATCGATAGTTAATCCCACTAGTGAATGTCAAACATCTCCCTTCACGCCACTTTACTGGCTTCTTTTATTACCCTGTTTACTTCCATATCCATGGCTTCATTCGTCACGTGATTGCATGTAACTGAAGTATCGTGGTAAGTAAACATAGGAACCAATCATCATAGCAGGGCAAACATACAGAAACAAGGAAAACAGTATAATCATCTTAACCACTAACAGACACATTTATCCATGGTTAATACATGTGAATCCCCTTATGTGGCTTCGCTACAACATTGTAAGTTAATTTACATATTGATGTATGCATTTACAGAGACCTGCAACAAATTCTGTTTGGTTAGCCATGGAGAAATATGCGTTTGTATTTAAAGAGATGTGTGGTTGTGGGTCAGTGCCTGTTAGAGATTCAAGCAGGAAGGATTAGTTCCTCATGAAACCCAATCCAACAGACTCTTAAAGCACAAAGAGCTACCAGGTGCAACCAAGCAAGACCAACAGAATCCAGCTTTAAGCATCCTAAATGGACAATTACAAGTATCTTCCATTAAATAAGATTAAAGTCACCAACAAACAGAAACAGGAACTGTATTGTAGAAAAGAACTGGCTTCAGTTCAGTTTTCATGTCTTCAAACTTGGCAGCCCACTGCAGCAGAATATTTAGCTAGAAACCTCTTGTAGCCAATGGCAATGTAAAGATAAAGTGCATCATTTCTGTGTCCCTAATGTCATAAAACAGAGTTGCACAAATTCAAACAATTTTTTGAACCAAATACCACTGGTTTGGCACTAAGCTGGGATCCTAGAAAAGAAACAAAAGAATTACACACATCACTATCATGCCTTGAATAAAAAAATAAATAAAGCTGTTTGTTTTTTGCAATTGCATGATGTAAACTTGCAATTGTGTAATATAAACAATTGCGCAATATAAAATTACTATTGTGAGAATTGAATTGAGTTTATATCTCATAAATGCGACTTTATAACTTTTTAAAAATATTTCTAAATAAAAAAAATTACACAAAAAAAATGGTGTGTATCACCGCACTATTTTATTAACCATGGTGCTTTGACAACATGATCACACGGTAAGTCCACATGTTGTTTCCAAGAGTTCCAGTACCATAGAATAGGCCACATTATGCTATGGTACTTGCTTACTGACGAGCACCATCTCCCATCAGACATTTTTGCATCAGCTCTAGCATGTTTACCTTCTCGTGGTGTGACCAGAAGTACTATGCACCAGCAGCGTTGGAGATGCGGGTTGGCATCCAGCGTAGAGGCCAGAAAGTTATTACATTCACATAATCAGTGACGAGTGCAATTCGGACATTGCATTTTTCCCTCTAAAGTTACATTTTAGGTGTGTGTTTAGGTTGGGAAGTACAGTTTATAAAATATTCATTTCTATTCACTATATGTAGCCAAGTGGAGAATTTTCATGTAATTTAACTCTAAATTGGACATGGCCCCTTTAAGAGTTTTGCTACATCAGCTTTCCAACACTCTCGTTTTCACAAAATGCTTGTTTATTCATTACAAAATTAGTGTTAATTATGGGTTAATTTCTGAAGGATGCATATGGATTGCATGTGTGGAGTTTGACCATGTTTTGTGTACATATTAGAACTGGTCTCTACCATATTTAATTACTGTATATCATTCTCTTTTTTATATATACGGCCCTTCAACTGCTGTTTTACTTATTTTATAAACAGCCGTAAGAATGAAACCCTAATAGGTATTTTTGTATTCAGTGTGGTTTATTCACAACCCACTGGCTACATTTTTGGTACCAGGAGTGGGGTATTTGACTGTTGGGAGCCAATGTTTTGTTGTTTTGAAATACTGTAGAGGTGAAGATAGGTGCCAGTGGGATACAGAGATACTGCAGTTGTCCAGTGAATAGACATTGGCATTGAACAGACAGAGGTGACTTGGCGAGCTGGCAAGACTGCTGGATGAAAGACAGTGAGTGCTGGGTTTCTGCCTGGTTACATTGGCTACCTGTTCAATTTCGTATTAATTTAAAAATTCTGTTAACAACATGCAAAGCTTTGAATGGTCTAGCTCCGCTGTACTTAAGTAACCGCGCTATATTCCATCACGTTCATTACGATCGCAAAATTCTGACCTGTTAATAGTTCCTAGAATATCAAAATCCACATAAGGAGGAAGATCCTTTTCATATTTGGCTCCTAAACTATGGAATAGTCTTCCTAACACTGTTCGAGATGCAGACACACTCCCTCAGTTTAAGTCTAGACTAAAGACTCATCTATTTAGCCAGGCATACACCTAATTTATCCTCCAACCCACAATTAGGCTTTAGTTGGGTCTGCCGGAACTAGAAACATTGATCATGATTTATAACTCTGCAATAAATTGAATGGCATCTATGTTTATATTATTTTATTTGTTTCCCTGTCTCAACCTTGGGACTCCTATCCTGAGGTCACCAGAACCAGCTGGATCAAGCACCATTCCTGCTTCGTGCTGGACTCCACTGCTACGTGTCACTGAATGATGATGACTAAATGCAACCGGTGCCAGCCAAACATCCCTTCAGTCTATTATGATGGACTTCATAGGATGAACTGATGCCAACTCCAACTATAAGACATGGGACACTTCATATGCCATTGCCTGAACCTTGGATTTAGGATAGACCTCACCGAACCTCACCGAAATTACCGGCCAGATTGAACTACATTTCACATCCCTGATCTCTGCCTGCATCACCTCGGTCTATTGATGGACTATAATAAATGGAACGCATAGACTAACAATTGCCAACAAAACCCTTCATCAGCCAATTATCAAGGACAATTGCATCTATTGCAATTGCATCTATGTGAACTTCTGCATTTAATCCAGGATGGACTTCAAAGACATTAGTCATTAATCTTACAGTTCATACAAAAATCGATGTTTAAACACTGACCCTTAACACTTACTTAGTTTAATAATTTTAAATCATGATTTTAACTATACATAAGTAATATTGACATTATATTCATGATGTTAAGTCAGAGGGGAACTGGCCCTCACAGTGAGTCTGGTTTCTCTCAAGGTTATTTTTCTCCATTAATCAACATCTTATGGAGTTTTGTGTTCCTTGCCACAGTCACCTTCAGCTTGCTCACTGGGGTTATTAATACAATTATTATTTAAATACTAATTATTAATAATTTTTTTACTTATACATTTAAAAACCATATTTTATCTAATTACACAATGATGATTCATCGACATTACAGTTTTATCGTCTGTTAATGCCTGATCTTCTGTAAAGCTGCTTTGAAACGATGTGTGTTGTGAAAGGCACTTTACAAATAAAATTGACTTGACCTGTCCAGTGAGGATGAAGATATGCTGTCCACAAAAGGTTGGCTGAAGATTACAGCTACCAACAGTTTAGACATACCTTACCTAGGTTATCTTGATTTGGAGGTTGAAACCATGGGTATTACCCCACCAGATTGTGGTTTTCTAGTAGTCAGAGACTCACAAAATTCTTCTGCTATACCAGCCCTCATTGGCATGAACATCATTAGCAGATGTAAAAAAACTGGTTCATGCATTGTTTTGATACTACTCTAGGTGGAGTGTTGCAGTCTGATTGGAGGGAGGCATTTCAGCAGATGCCGAGTGTCAGCAGTCTAGAGAAGCAAAGCGTAGTCCGAGTAGCTGGAAAAGACATGGTACACATATCTGCTTCATCAATTACACTGGTAATGGTCAATAGAGCAAAGAGTATGTTAAATGATGGTTCACATGACTTCCTGTTAGAACCAGTGAACACCCCTCTACCTGGAGGTCTGATTGTTGTTCCATATCATGTGTCTTCAGACAAAATGTTGTTGATGAAGTACTTGAAGTTTTTGCTCTTGAGGATGAAGACCTCAGTTTAAAGACAAAGTGCAACATAAGATTCATGTGGTGGATGATCTACCGGTGGCCCAGCCTTATATGTGTATCCCACCCACTCACTATAGGGAAGTCAGAAAACATATCACCAAGCTCTTTAAGAAAGGAGTGATCTAAGAAAGCACTAGTGCATATGCTTCACCTATTGTTCTAGTAAGGAAAACTGATGGCAGTCTCAGGCTTTGTGTCATTACAGGCAGCTGAACTCAAAGACCAAGTGAGAGGCATTTACTTTGCCTAGGATGGTTGAAAGCTTTGATGCACTACAAAGAGCAAAGTTCCTTACTTCCATTTATTTAGCTAGTGGATATCATCAGGTTGCTGTCCATGAGCGAGACAGGCATAAGACTGCATTTACAACTCCATTTGGGATCTTTGAGTATTGTCGGATGCCCTTTGGGGTTTGCAATGGGACTTTGATATTTCAACATCTTATGAAGGCTTCCATGGGTGATTTAATTTTTCAGATCATGCTAGTGTGCCTTGATGACACACTAGTGAACTCACCCACTTTCCCTGAGCACTTGCAGAGATTGGAAGAAACAAGTCTTAAAGTTAAGCCTGAACAGTGTCATTTCTTGCAGCAAGAACTTTCTTAGGTCATCAGTTCTCAGCTCGAGGTATTGGTACTGATCCAGCTAAAGTTGAAGCGGTCAAGCAATGGATAATTCCAAGTACAGTTAAAGAATTACGCTCGTTCTTAGGGTTCTGTAGTTACTATAGAAAATTAATTGAGGGTTTTTCTAGAATTGCCGGCCCCTCCATGATTTAGATAACCTGTCTATAAATAGAGTTTAGTGCTTTGTGGTCATCGGAGTGCTAATCAACATTTGAGCTGCTGAAGGAGAAGCTTACTTCTGCTCCTTTGTTAGGGTATGCAGATTTCAATCTTCCTTAACATTGGATACTGCTGTGAGCAGTGAAGGGCTGGGTGCTGTTTTATACCAGCAGCAAGGTGAGTGTAGGAGTGTCATAGTTTATGCCATTAGGAGACTTTGTAAATCTGTAAGGAATGACAGAAATTACAGTAGCATGAAGCTTGAGCTACTGGCCCTCAAGTAAATAAATGTAACATTCAACATTCAAGTGGGCTATCTGAAAATTTCAACGGTTATCTGCTGGATTTGTGGTTATAACAGATAATAACCCTCTGTGCCATCTAAAAATGGCCAAGCTCTGTGCTATTGAGCAAAGATGGATCGAAGGAGATTTTATATAGGTCCCACTGACCACTGTTTGTTTTTTTTTTTTCTTTCTTTCTTTCTTTTATTTCTTTATAAACAGCCTTCAGAATAAACCCCCAAAAGATATTTTTGTATTCTGTGTGGTTTATTCACAACTCACCGGTGTAAGGTCCAGAAACGGGAGAGGATCTATGTGCAGCTTTTATTAAATCAAAAAACAAGAACACTTGGAATAACGAAATCCACAGAGAAAGTAACGCTAAACAAAAACATGAAATAACAGACAACTGGACAGGAAGGAAACAAGGGCTTAAATACACAAGGGAAAACTAGAAACACCTGGGGAAACAATCAGGGCATGAGAAACAATCAGGGGAAAACCAATCAAAAAACAGAACTACAAAGGACTACAAAAACCAAACAGGAAACAGGAACTAAACAGGAAACTTCAACATAAAAGCACAAAACAAAAGACAACAGAGAACATGACAACTACAAAGGACTACCAAAACCAAACAGGAAACAGGAACTAAACAGGAAACTTCAACATAAAAGCACAAAACAAAAGACAACAGAGAACATGACAACTACAGGAAACAGGAACTAAACAGGAAACTTCAACATAAAAACACAAAAAACAAAAGGCAACAGAGAACATGACAACCGGCTACATCCTGTACAACTGAAAACAACTTGCTTTTGGTGCCCCTCCATGGAAAATGGAGCTTACACATGCCAATACGCCAAACAAAACATGCTGATAAAAGCCACTGGGGGCAGCATTTCAAATTTTGTTAAGCAGAGACCAATTTCAGCTAAAGAAAAGTCAGTCTGTTGTTTTCAATTTCAATGAGATCAGTCTGGCCTTGATCCTGCTTCAGAATAAAAAAGGGGTAATTCTGATTTTATATCTCACAATTGTGCCTTAATGTCTTGCAATTGCGACTTTATAAATCACAACTATCTGATATAAACTTTTTTTGTGTAAAATCACCCCATTTTGAGGCCTTGCCACCAACTGTAGAGCACTGCACAGAAAAAGATCTAAATAGGTCTTAATTCCTGCCATTTGCTAAGGCAAGCATCATTTTGATTTTTGAAAAAATTAAAAATAAAACTTTTTTTGTGTCCTCAACACACAAAATCATGTATAACAGCCTGAACATCTTGAATCCTGTAAAACCAGTTTGGTGGGCTATTGCTTGCTGATTAAAGCTTTGTTGACACAAAACTATGATTTTATGTCAATCAAAGTGTATTAGCTTAGCTATTTACAAATCTCTCCTTGAGGCAAGAGGCATGGTTCAGTTTCTGTGGAAGTTACCTTATAAAAAAACATCCATTTGTTAAATTTATCTCTAGAACACACAGTTCTTCTAGTTAATAAATCACTGTATTTAATTAAGTTTGTTGATAGTGATATTTCACAAATATTCAGTGCGAAAATGTTCAGATTTGTTCAAAGAAAATGTACATTTTAAATAGTGTTTTACAAATGTAAACATAAAATGTAAATAGCTCTAAATCAAAATGTTTTGGTTATTATAAATTAATATTATAGCCACTTTTTGTCTATATATATATATATATATATATATATATATATATATATATATATATATATATATATATATATATATATATGATATAATCATGGATAAGTAAATAATGTACATTATTTAATATTGTAGTACAAATAAGGAACAGTTTGCGTTACTATTTATCAGTAGTTAAAGAAAGGCAGGTTTGCAATCAGCCCAGCAGGTGGAGCTGCAGAATATCATAATGTTTGCATAAATGATTTTTAAATCAAATGCATATAAATAATGTCACATAACTTTGCTTCATATATTTTCTAATGGATTCATATCAGAATGTGCAACTTCCATACGCTTTTTTATAGGAGGAAATACAAGTGGGTGCAACATTCCATAACCGGATATTAAAATAGATTTAGTAAGGAACAACAGTTGTTTTTGTTTTGATTAGTTTTTTTTAGAAACCACATTTTTAAAAAGAAAAACAAATATTCTAAATGTTTAATCCATAAGTATTCAACCCATTTTTTCATGACAGACAGTACACTTCAAATGTTCATGACAAGCATTAAGATATGCATGAAACTTTAGTAAGTGTTCTACCGAACCTTCAAAAAACAGAACAATGTCATCAACCTCTTTCAAAGCTTTACACATTCCAGACGGTTTGTCTTTTTCAAAACAAGCTACATATAGAGAACTGAAATTAGGTGACATCATGCTGCCCATACCAGTTCTTTTACACTGTCTATACAATGATGTTTCTGATGGTCTGGTATCCAAATAGTTTTTTAAAATTTCAAGACTTCCCCGATTATCAATATTAGGGAAGAGGTTCTGAATATCCATTGTCACCAGATGTATATTTTCTCCCAAATCATTAACAGTTTTTAAAATGTTAATCATGTTAATTGAATCTAGTTAATAAGATGGGAGGGTGATTGCAAATGAGTTTAAGAAACAAATCAGCAAAACTGGAAATATTCTCCATAGTTGAACCGATGGTGGATACTATAGGCCTACTGGTGGTTTCCTGAGTCTTCTCTTTACTGCTGTACATGAAACTGTTACTGTTGTAACCTCCGTTCCCCGATGGAAGGAACGAGATGTTGTGTCGATTGTAGTGACTCTGAACTTGAAATTTGCCCGCCCCCGGACATACGAGTGAATGCCCGGGGGCGAGTGAATGCCAGACAAAATTTCACTGAGGATCCGAGAATACGGTTACGGTTCGTTACAGTGGTAGGGATAGTGACATGGCAAGGGGAACACAACGTCTCGTTCCTTTCATCGGGGAACGGAGGTTACAACAGTAACCATGACGTTCCCCTTCTGTCACTCACTCGACGTTGTGTCGTTTGTAGTGACACAAGGGGTCCCACTTTAAAAAACGCCATGCACTGAACGTGTTACATGGCTGCTGAGCCAGGTGCAAGCAGGCTGTTGTGTGCTAGAAGCAGCTGGGTCGGCTGCATGTAACCCTCCCCAACACCCCCAATAAAAGGTGTCATATACCTCTCTTCGGTTCCCCGTACCTGTACAAAAACAGTTTTTAATAAAAATGTAAAACTTTATTACAGCACTTGTGTTACTACTGCCTCCCTAGGATGATTCGCTTCTATTGTTTGTAAGTCACTTTGGATAAAAGCATCTGCTAATTCAGTGGTTCTAAACTGGTTTTGCTTCGGGACCCAGATTTTACACTGGAAATCAAGTGGCGACACACCATAATAAAAAAGTAACCAGTATTTAATGTATTTCCTTTTATTTTGCATAGTTTTGTGCATGGTTTTCATGTATAAGTGCATGCATCAAGTGATATTATTTTTGTTGCTGATGTCAACAACAAAACATTGTAAAAGTGATGATGTGTAAAAAAAATTAGCGCATACAGTGGTGCTCTTTTCCTCCTCAGTGCTGTTTGGCACGTCAGAGCTGTCTACTGTTTGTGAGGCTTGACTTGACTTCCTCTGTAATGCTTTAAACTAGAAAAGTCTCTCTGAAATGGATCACATCAGTTTTGAGGTCTGCACACTGCAGTATCGAGGGAAGCCCGGTTGTTGCGCATGCACACCTGAGAGAAGAGCAGATCATTTGAACAAGCTAATTCTGTTACATTCACGTAAAAGCTTTAATCACACCGTGAAAATATAGCAGTGCAGATGAGAAACCTTTAGCTGAATGTGAGATTATCATTAAATTGGCCTTGGCAGTCCTAATTGCTGCCGCAAAATCTTGAACCATGGCATTGTTCTTTCACTGCTGTCCACAACCCAGTCTGAATAGACCTGTGACCCACCAGTTCAGAACACTGTGCAAAATGAATAAATGTAAATCTCTGTTTGATTGAGTACTCCGGTCAAACAAATAAAGCTGGGCATAGAAATGCATCTATTCAGAGGAGAGCAACGGTTTGGTCAACAGTTTCACTAAAAAATACATTCGATTTTTGTTTGTTTCTCACCAAACATGGTCATATGCTTTCATAACAATCGTGAGACTCATAGAATTATTCTTTTGCATCCGTTTGAAGCTTGAAGAGGTGGTCACCATAAACCATTGTATGACATCACTGATTACAGAATCTTTTCACAATTTGTGTCTTTGTGTTAAGAAAAAGAAAGAAAGTCATATTGGGTTATTAACGACACAGGTGTGAGTAAATAATGAATGAATTAAAATTTTGGGGTGAACTAACCCTTTAAGCAATTGTCACCCTAAAGAACCCTTTTGTGCAAAAAAAAAAATTAAAAATTCTCCACTGATGGTTAGGTGTAGGTTTGGGGTGGGGAATACAGATGATAAAATATGCATTTCTCTTCACTATATTTCATCTTGTACAGTTGAAACAATTTGCTTCACAACTCGCTTTTTGAGCCCCTTCGTGAAAATAGAGCTCACGTGTGCCCGGATGCCCATTAACACTCTTTAGACTCTGGGGGGCAATTATTTGGATTTTGGTCAGCACAAACAGATTTAAGCTGTTTTACTGTTTCTGAATTCACTGTGAGATCAGTCTGGAAGGGTTTTGGGATATTTTTGTGGGTTACCAAGGGTCAGATCATGACTCCACACTGCTATATATTGAAAAAACATGAACGAGTTTCTCCAAGGTGGTTGAGGCTAACAGTGCATTAGAGAACCCATTACTATTATTACACCATATGAGAAGCCATTGAGATTGAGAGGCCAAACTCCAAAGGCTGAACAAACATTTGGCATGCTGAAGACCTGCTAGTCCAGCTTCATACTTGTCCTCCAAATACTTCTAATGGACCTCAGATTTGTTTGTAAATTTGTGGCTGCATGCACTAATCCAAAGGATTAATCTTCCTCTTAACGTTTGGGTTGATGTGGTAAAAACAAGATTTACAAACAGAGGAAAAGTTATAGATGGTGCTCATATGATTCTGACTTTCTTTACTCCCAAAACATTAGATAATAGATCAAATTTATGGGTCACCAAAAGGCTCTGCATATTGTACAATTATGAGTTATGGTGAGGTGCAAGATTTCCAAACACAAAAAATACAGTAATTTTGAATTAAAGCAAGGGTGTTTCTATAAACATTTACAGTGAGACATTTTAGCCAGTGTATCAAAGTAAAGGATATAGATAAAATAAGAATACAATAATGAATGTGTTTATGTCATACAAATCATTGATGTATGTAAAAGTATATCCAAGTTATATAACAGTTACAGATATCAGAATAAAAATTCTACAAAAAAATATAGGAATTGGAAGGTAATTGTATATTATCTGATAAAGAGTGGGAAAAACATGTGCTTACAATTGCAAACAACCTAATGGCAATGGAGATTGGAGACAATGTGGGTACCTTAATGTTAGTTATTATCATATTTATTGGAGTTACTTTTGGTAGAGATTTCCTAAAGTAATAGAAAGAGTATTAACAAGTTTAAGGTGCTTTATTTGGACTTGATATGCACAAATTTTGTGCCAGGGGGTCACTGATATGTCCATTTAGAATATTGTTAGCTGCATGTAAAAAAAAGAGAAAAAGGTTACAGCCTTAAACACCAATTATGCAGTAATGAAAGATATTTTTGTAAGAGAAAAACATATTTTCTTCACATCTGCAGCTAAATACATTTGAACAATGCTCGTGAAGATGGACTGAATATTCTACTCCATCTACATTCTTTTTCTTTGTAAAATAAATAATACATTTTGAATTTTCTATCTGCCATTTTTTCTTTGTATGTTTTTGCATCCCCATCATGAGCTATGATACAAATAGAACATATGTTCATTTGTCTGTGAGTTATACATACAGTATGTTATTATTAGATTTGCTGTTCCGAATAACAAAAATAAATAAATAAAATAAGACTGTTATCATTCTTATATTCATTAAAGTGTTGACCTTATAGTTAGAGATACTGCCTACAGAGTGAATAATTGCAACTTGCTGAGCTACTTGTAATATTAGCAAGGTGCTAGCTAACTAACAAGTTGACTAAAGAGCAGCTTAATGTTAAAATTAATGAAACCAAAGTGAATTAAACCAATAAACTTATCCTAACCATGAAGTGTAATCACTCTCCCTACAATGCTCACAACTTCCATCATGATGTTTAATGTTTAAGGACAACTTTACAGTTCAAATATCAAACATTGAATTAATGTCTACAAATTGTCTTCAGGTGTTTCTCTTTTAATCCTGAGTGGGGCAATGTTGGGTTAGTTAGTGAACGGAGTAAACTGTGATAAACATACTGAGTTACACATTAATTAAAGAAAAGATCGATGTAGATAGCCAGAGTCATTATTATTTGATTAACATTTAAGCACCTATTCATGGAAACACAGAACATTGTGCTAATTGCTACAACCGTGTTAAAAATAGCAATAACATCTATCTATCTATCTATCTATCTATCTATCTATCTATCTATCTATCTATCTATCTATCTATCTATCTATCTATCTATCTATCTATCTGTCTATCTATCTATCTGTCTGTCTGTCTGTCTGTCTGTCTGTCTGTCTGTTTATCTGTCTATCTTCATCTATTTTTGCCCTGAAAATGTACAATCATTGTGTTGAATTACTCAATTTATTGGACAGTGAAATGACAGCAGATACTCTGACAGCTGTGCAGTTCTTACTGTAAACTAATCCAGAGACGTTCAGTGGCTGACAGGATAATGCACTGCTCTCTGACAGATTAATACTCATGCTGTATGCACTGGGTTAAATGCAGCATATAACAGTGGTATAATCTCTGCATCTGTTCTTCATATTGCTTCAGAGTAACAACAGAAGGACCGGCTATATTTTAATATGAAAATGTATATTGGATTTTAAAATGCAAAACTGACCCACAAACATCAGGCTTCCTGTGAAAACAGGTCTTAGACTGGTCTCTTAGACCATTTTTTTTTTTCTTTTTGCCCAGATCTAATCTACTAAAAAATACATGAAAAATGCAATTCACACAAAATAATTACCTGAATACACCTCTTCTAAGATGCATGTTTCAAATTAAAAAAGTTAAAAGAAATATGTGTGTGTGTGTGTGTGTGTGTGTGTGTGTGTGTGTGTGTGTGTTATATTTTTTATATATATATCTTTACTGTCTGGAGACAGTAAAAATAGCTAACTAACTAAATAACTAAATAAATAATTAAATAGAAGTCTCATTCAATTATTATATAAGAAGAAAAGCAGAGGCCCTAAAACTGATCCCTGTGGCACTCCATACTTAACTTTTGTTTGATTAGACAATTTCTCGTTTACACAGACAAAGTGGTAGAGGTCTGCTAAATAGGACCTAAACCAAGCTAATGCAAGTCCACAAATGCTTGCATAATTCTCAAGACTTTCAAGAGAATGTTGTGATCTTTCGTGTCAAATGCAGCACTAAGATCTAAAAGCACTAGAAGTGAAATGCAGCCGTAATCAAATGATAAGAGCAAGTAATTTGTAACTCTGATAAGTGCAGTCTCTTGTACTGTGATGAGGCCTAAATCTTTACTGAAATTGTTCATATATATACTATTTCTCTGTAGTTGGGAGGATACTACCTTTTCTAGTATTTTTGACATAAATGGGAGATTTCAAATCGGTCTATAATCAGCCAGTTCTCCAGGATCAAGTTGTGGCTTCTTAATAAGTGGTTTGATAACTGCATTTGAAAATGTCATGTCGTAAGGATAGTGAGGATATAATGAGGATATATAATATTAAGAAAAGGTTCTGAAATTACAGGAAATACCACATTTAAGAGCTTAGTTGGTACTGTATCTAACATACATGTTGTGGGTTTTGATGTTTCGATAAATGTTCTTAGCTCTTCATTACCTATGACAGAGAAGGACTGAAGTTGCACGTGAGGAAAATTATGAGACACTATTTTCTGAGGTACTGTGACAGATGATTGCATAATTCCAATTTGATTTCTGATTATTTCAATTTTATCAGTATTTAAATTCATGAAGTCATTACTATTGTGCTTCGATGTAATATCTGGATTAGTCGAGGCTTTATTCCTAACCAATTTAGTTACAGTACTGAACAAACACCTAGGATTGTTGTGGTTATTTTCTGAGTTTGCTAAAATATGCTGACCTGGCAGCTTTTAGTGCCTGTATGTAGCTACAGACTCTATCCTTCCATGCACTGTGAAATACCTCTAATTTTGTATCCTTCTACATGCCACCACAGTGAGCCTAGTTGTTTAAACACTGGCCCTTAACACTGACTTAGTTTACTAATTTAAACCATGACTTGCACTGCACATAAATAACTAATATTGGGATTACATTCCTGCTGTTTTGTGTTCCTTGCCACCGTCGCCTTCAGCTTGCTCACTGTGGTTATTAATACAATTATTATTTAACTATTGAATTATTTATTTTTACACACAATTTACAATTACACAGTTTCATTTTCTGTTAATGCATGATTTTCTGTGAAGGCTTCTTTGAAACGATGTGTGTTGTGAAAAGTGCTATACAAATAAAAATGACTTGACTTGCGGTCCATTTTCCGATCTGCTCTCTTGAGAGCATGAGTGTTATCAATGTATCACTTTGCGGGGCTTTTTTCTTTAATATTCTTTAATCGAAGGGGGTGACACTATCAAAGAGTGCTAGAGAAGACTCTCACCATAAAAAAAGCGCATCAGCATCGCTTTGTTGGTGCACAATTCAGCAAGAATATTAGTTCCAGGTGTGAACGGCACTTTAGGAATCATTTGTTTCGATCCAAAATCTTAATCGCTGAGAGAAATTTGTGTTCAGTGTGCAAAGGACTTTACACTAATATTGCCAAAAAAGTAATCAGATTATTGGAACTAATAACTTTGTAATCAGATTACACCCAACACTGGTGATCACTGTGTTATTGTATAGAAAATAAATGTGTCAAGATTCTTCAAAAATGTTCCTTTTGTATTCTACTGAAAAATATATAAACAGCATGAGGGTGAGTAAATAATGACAATGAATATAATCGTTTTAGGGGAAACTATTCCTTTAAAGTGAAGATGATTTGGTTCTGTGTCTAAAATATCTGATAGACAATAAGTTAACTAGACCCTGGACATTAAACTTGGTTTAAACGCATCAGAAAGATCTACGCGGCAGAATTCCTGTTGCACGTGTGTCAACTCTCGCCAGTCAGTTTTCTGAAGTGGGTGATGTCACTTCCGGGATGTTGTCAGTCAGAAGGCATCTCCGTCATATGCAGTCCGTGTGTGTTTGTATCCGCGTTTCCACACCAGAGTGGCAGAATGGCACGGGATTTGTGTGTTAGCGGTGTACACCGATGTTATGTGTAATGCCGAGAGCAGGACTCGTCAGGGGAAGTACATTTATTAATGTTGAGGGGATTTGTGTCTGTGAGGCGGGTTAGCAGCAGTCTGAGAGGATGATTCGCTGGATCCGTCAACAGCTGGTATGACACTCTCTCACTCTTTACGAGCCTTCCAACTCTGTTCTATTGTCAAACTTGCCATTTGCATACATTCATTCTTCGTTGCTTTGGTTTTTAATGATCTTTTCAGGAGTTTTTGTAAGTGTTTTGTCAGTAAGTTAGCTCCGAGCTAACGTGAAATGTCTGGCTAATAAAAATACTGAAATTAACTAGTTTAATTATATTAATTAAATAAAGACACAAGTCAACGTTTTGCCTAAATAAAATAATTTTACATATACATTTTCATATGTACACTGCTTACTAAGCAGCAGGTGGTGAGATATGACACTAATGGGGTGAAATAACGAGTGCCTGACGGATCTTTAACGGGTTTTTTTTTTCTAAAAGTGTTTTGGAGGGAGTCGCGTGCGGCACTGCAACGCTCGCGTGCTGCTCCGCGTGATTGCGACTCGTGCGGTTGTTTGTTTGTTTTGATATTATTATGCATGTAAACCTCTGACAGTTTTACTTTAGATGTCTACAAAAAACGTAACAGATTATGCCAAGATTAATTGCAATAACAATAGCGCCGGTAGACTGTATTGCAGCCTTGTATAAACAATACTAAATAAACCTCTACTGTTTATTTAACATTAAACAATGGCATTACGTAAGTCTGCGACGATTTCTTAATCGTGTTTTGTCGGTAAAGGTCTGAAATTGCTGTTATGTTGCTGCAAGAGCATATGTGTTGCATTAGACATGTATGATTGGGATTTGTTATGCAGTGGATTTTCCATTGGACAAATATTTTCTTAAGAATGATGTCATAGCATCCGCCCCTACTGTGTATGAACCCCTTGTGTTCATGTTAACTGTCACATGGTAGTTAGCCTAAATATTTTGGGGGTTACCATGTCATGGACAACCTGGAAAGATCAGGGAATCATGTGGGAAGCTGTGATTTGTAGGACTGGAAAGTCATGGAAAGTAAAACAATCTTGAAATAAATAAAATAACGCTGTAAGGGATACCATTCTTTCTAGGTATGCCAAGCTCTAAATGATTTAATTTTGTAATTCTGAATCACTGTAAAAATCATCATGGAAATTCATTGGTAAAAGAAATGTTGGAGCTCAGGATTTGGAAGTACAGCATTGTCAATTAGATTGTCAATTAGTGTGTAATGTTGTTTTGTGATTGTTTCTCACATACTGATATCTCTGGCTGCTTTTCATTTTTAACTCAGGAAGTGTCTTTCTCTGAAGCTGCAAACTAGTTCTTGACTGTAAATGGTTATGAGATGGAAATAGTTTGTGGTGTTGAACCACATCTTGGTATTTCACATTGATTGTTTGCTACTCTGACCCCTAACTTGGTCTATATTGCAACAGAGAACTGTTCCTGTAAAGCTGAAATGGGCACTTATTGTGCAGTGTTGCTGTTGAATAGTTTGCAGAACTTCCCCAATATGACCGTTTTGAAAGAACAATCTATCCAACACAATGTATGTAATTGCTCTTGGCAAATTAAAGCATTCATTAAAAGGTTCAATACAAGTTAAAGGAATATTCTAGGTTCAGTACAAGATAAGCTGAATCGAGAGCATTTCTGGCATAATGTTGTAAAATGTATTTAGACTTGTCCCTCATTTTCTTAAAAACCAATAAATAAAAATCAGCGTTAAAGTGAGGCAGTTACATTTTAACGGCCCCAGCACACACACAGAGAAGTTATTTTTCAGAGGTAAAAAGCAGTTTGAATCAGTTGAGCGATGACATACTGTTTGTGAACAATCAGCCATGTTGCTGTGTGAGACATTTAGAGGAGCATTTAAAATTGAGGACGATCAAGACTACCTGTAAACATCATCTAATGTGACATTAAAGTGTGTTATCAATCTGCGTTATCATTCTATGAGTAGAACTCACATTAGATCAGTAAAAGAAACCACTTTTAACCACTTGATGATCATTTACTGTAAAGTTATACATGCAGTAGATAATGTGCCATTTGTGTATAAATGGGTATAGTTTGTAGAGCCCGACCGAAATGGGGTTTTTGAGACCGATACAGATTTTAGAGGGGGAAGATTCACTGATTACCAATATTGTGGCCGATATAGTGAATTTTCGAGCTGGAATGAAAACTGTCCTTTTATATGTGGATTGTTCACCAATATGACTATGCAAAGGTACTCAGAAGGCTGTTTTCTTAAACAAATATTTCTATCAAAGAATATTTTACATTATTATACATTGCCAACAAATTCTAGAAATGTATAATGAATAAATAAAAATACAATAAATAGTTTAAAAACATCAGTACTGTATGTTCAGTATCAGTCAGTTGCTGACCATTAAAATAAAGAATATATTTAAATAAAATAAATATCTAAGTAAACATCAGTACTGTTTAGTATCAGTCAAATGCTGACTATTTTAATACTGCCAGTCAATAAGGGTCAGGATGTAACGCAAGAAGCATTTACACCTGCCGAGTACTTTCACAAACAAGTTGGCTATTATTTTACCGAGAAGACATTGCTTAACTCTGCACCGCTTAACTCCACCCTGTCAGCAGAGCCACCGTCAGTTCAGAGTCAGCTCTGTAAAGAGTTGGACTGTGCTCTGCTGGACAAACTACGTAATGACGGCAATTCTAAAGCATTGTTTTCTGCATTATGTTTTCATATCTGCACTATCTGTAAACATACGCCAATATCGATAATATCGGATGATTTTGTTAGTGTATGTGATTTTCCCACTGTACTCACAGAATTGTTCAGATCCTCCTGCTGAGTTGACCTGTTGTTGGGCTTCATCATATGTATGTTTGTAATCCCGTTCTGTTCCACACACACACACAAGCACTCTTCAAACACCCATCAGAACGCTGCTCATTCGTTTACATGGCCACATTAAGCTGCGTTCTCCGAGAGAAACCTAGTTGTGTTGTGCAGTTACATGTGGGAACTGTTCAATCCGTTTCCAAACCTGTAAGTCACAATCCAATTCCAAAGTGATTCCTGATAAGGGCTGCATGGTTAATCAAAATAAAATCAAAATTGCGATATGACCATGTGCAATTATTAAACTGCAGAGACTTCATCTTACTCAAGTCTGGACTAAACACTGAACCTTACATGATCCTCTTTTGGCAACGACATCTTGCACAAGCTCATCTGCTGTTGTACCATCTCTTTCCAGCTCACAGAGACTTCAGATGATGTGGATGTGATTTGAAAGAGTAAAAGTTCATCAGCAGACCACGTCTGGCACTTTATTAGGACCTGCGAGTGTATACTGCGAAAGAGACCCCATCACATACACTAATACATACACATACTCACTGTGACGTCACCGCATAACACACTTGTCAAACTTCATTTCATGTGGTCTGCAAGCTTATTTCTGAAACTTTAGATGGAAGGGGATCAGAACGTTTCACTAATCAATCAGTTAGCGCTTTCATCTTGAATATTAATGAGCCTTCCCCTGTAAATTTATGCTATGAAGCACATTTTGCTAGCTTCAAAAGCTGAACGAAACAGTACTACCTGGACCATTTATCAACAAGGCTCAATGGATTGAGCAGCAGGAGCGCTGAGAAGGTGCATTTACTCACAGACCGTGCAGATCATTATCAACAATGCTAGTTGCTACCTGGATCAATTGTCAACACATAAGAATAATTGCTAATTATTTTAATAACTTACCATGGATTTACTTTTGTAACACTAACCATATTTACTATGGTATCTGTGACTGAAAAGGTTTGTAAATGTGTTTAGATTGCTGTTTTGCATAAAATAAAATGCCGTAGTTCTTTATATAAAATCATAGTTTGGCTGCTATCCATTTGTTTACCTATAGTTTACCATGGTCTTAATTACAAATATCATTGTTAAAACTGGATACTATGGAAGAACTATGGGAAATTTTCAGAATTATTATGGACCAAGCTATCGGTTTTTCTTCTAAAATCTGTTCTCTTGTAATGTTCATTTTTTCCACAGATGTTACTGTTCTTAATTTTATAATTTACATCTGCTTTACAACCTCAAAATCAATGCTTTACTTTTAAATCTCAATTCACAAAATATACAGTATGATTGGTAATTGCATGGGTGCTACCAAAGCAGGTGCTGGTACCACTAAGGATGCACCAATACCACTTTTTCTCTTCCGATTCCAATATTGGAAATATCAGTATTGGCTGATCCCGATCTGATACCAGTGTTGTTGTTTTTTTTGCATAATCAGTATAGATAATCAGTAGAAAGTAAGCAAATACGTTTTTTCTTTCTTTTTTTTTTTCAAACTTGTATCTGGACTTTAAAGAATTCAGATCTCTTTTTTGTTCAATTTACTTGTAAGATATCAGCTCACTTTTCATTCACACAGTATTTTTTTTGGAACCAATTCAACTTAAATATTATTATCATTTGTAAACAAACAATAATATATTATAATAGTAATATATAGGCCTATGGTAATATATCTCAATCATGCACCTTTAACTTTTAAACCCTCATGCTTTTATTTTGACATTCTGAACTCTCCAGGAAGTCCTGTGTGTCTGTTTGTAGGCAAGTTCACAGTAGTTTAATTCGCTTCTTATTCAAATTCTTGTAAAATGCACCTCCTGTGCCATTCTAAATGCACATTATAAGTGAACCAAACTATTGAGCATCTACATCTGAGATGTATCTATCTATCCATCTGTCTGGTTTGTTAGTAGCGCTCAAATATTGTGTACCACGTGAAGGTTAAAAATAGCCACGAGTGTGTGTGTGTAAACTGAGCAGCACCATTCACTGATGAGCTGGATCTGCGCATACAATATATTTATTTATTAAACACAGCCTTTTGTGATTCACAGAGCTATTGCACATCTTCACGTGGTTTTGATTAAAATGTACTAGTCATATGAACTACTTTAATTGTGTTTTTATGGTTCTTTGATGTAATATTCTGAGCTTCGCTGTAACAAACATGACTAACACACAGTATCGGATTTTGATCGGGCTCGTTGGACCGATACCCAAACCGTCTAAAAGCTTCAGTATTGGCGCCTATACCGATCCAGGTACCGGATCGGTGCATCCCTAGGTACCCCATTTTCAGCCGGCCCTTTGAGTGTTTACATAACGCTGATGTGGCCCAGACTGAAATTAAATTTGACACCCCTGTTTTAAGCTCTTCTTCCTCCTTTGTGCATTAATACAGATCTGGTGTTGTGGTCTCATGGACCCGTGCACAACAGCACTGCTTCTGAAAAAAAAAAAATCCTAGGGATAACACTGCCTTAGTTTTTAAAATTTTTTAAAAAATGTAAAAAATTGTTTTTAAAATGTATGGAGTTATAGCCACTCCAGATTTTGGGGAACAAATAATAGTGTTTTTGTTTTCAAATTTTTGGACTTACTCAATTAGTACAGTGCAATCAGAAAGTATACAGACCCCTTAATGTTTTTTACATTTTGTTATGTTGCAGCATTATGCTAAAATGCTTTACATTATATATTTTTTCACTTCAGTCTACACCCCATACTCATAATGACAAAGCAAAAAGCTGATTTTTCATAACTTTGGAAATTTATTAAAAAGAAAAAACTGAAATATCACTTTGACATAAGTATTCAGACCCTTAACTCAGTACTTGGCTGAAGTACCTTCGGCAGCGATTACAGCCTCAAATCTTTTTGGTATGATGTGACAAGCTTTGCACACCTGGATTTGGGGATTTTCTGCCATTCTTCTCTGCAGATTCTCTCAAGCTCTGAGTTGGATGGGGATCGTCTGTGGACAGCCATTTTCAGATCTCTCCAGAGATGTTTGATTGGGTTCAAGTCCAAACTCTGGCTGGGCCACTCAGGGACATTCACAGATTTGTTCCTAACCACTCTTGCGTTGTCTTGGCTGTGTGCTTGTGGTAATTTCCCTGTTGGAAGGTGAACCTTTGGCCCAGTCTGAGGTCCTGAGTGCTCTGGACCAGGTTTTTATAAAGGACAACCCTGACCAGTCTCCCAGTCCCTGCCCCTGAAAACCACCCCCACAGCATGATGCTACCACCACCATGCTTCACTGTTGGGATGGTATTACGCAGGTGATGATTGGAGCCTGGTTTCCTCCAGACATGGCACAAACAGTTCAATCTTTGTTTCATCAGATCAGAGAATCCTGTTTCTCACAGTCTGAGTGTCCTTTAGATGCTTTTTGCATATTCCAAGTAGGCTTTCATGTGTTTTGCACTGATAGCCCATAAAGCCCATATCGGTGGAGTGTTGCAGTGATGGTTGTCCTTCTGCAAGTTTCTCCCATCTCCACACGTGATCTCTGGAGCTCAAACAGAGTGACCATCAGGTTCTTGGTCACATTTCTTGTCCTGGTTGTTCCAAACTTCTTTCATTTAAGAAGGAGGCCACTGTGCTCTTTGGAACCTTTAATGCAGCCGAAGTGTCTTCTGTAGCCTCCCCAGATCTGTGCCTCAACACAATCCTGTCTCTGATTGCAGTTCCTTTGAACTCATGGCTTGGTTTTTGCTCTGATATGCAGTTTCAGCTGAGACAAGATATCGACAGGTGTTTGCCTTTCCAAATCATGTCCAATCAATGGAATTTGCCACAGGTGGACTCCAATCAAAATGTAGAAATATTGTAGATCCAGAGAAATGGGATGCACCTGAGCTTAATTTCAAGGGTCATAGCAAATGGTCTGAATTTCTTTCATTCATTTAATTTTTGACAAGGCAGGATATAGTAGCAAAACAATAATAATCTTTAGAAAGCGAATCCTGAAATGTGTCAGATATAACCGCAATCAATATCATAAACAAAAGCATAAAATTAAGAGCATAAACCCTAAATAAATATGTAATTTATAAAACTATTTAAGAGCATTAGCAATAAAGGAAATTCATGTCTTTTGGTTTCATTCATGGGCACTGCATGTTCACTGTGCCACGGAAGTGAATTAGCTTTGTTGAGCCTGCAGGCAAAAAACATGCAGATGGGATGAACTGTCTTTGAGTATGTTAGTTAGGAGAAGAATACGGAATGCCAATGATCCTGCAGCATTATTATTTTTTTTTTTTTAACCCTCTCCATCTCCTCAGAGAGGCCTTTTGTCAGCTCACCCCAAGCCTGGCTCGCATACTCGAGGACTGGCCATATGAAGGTCAGATATATTTGTTCTAGAACATCGCATGGGAGACCAGCTCTTTTGGCAACACTAAGGTAATGGATCTTTAAGAGCATATCATTAATGTGGGCATCCCATGACAAATCAGATGATATCTGAACTCCAAGCAGTTTAAATGTGGAGACTCTACTGATGTTTTGTCCAGAAATTGTAGGAGACAGAGGAGAGAGGATGTTTTCCTTTCTCTTGGCACTAATGGCCATATCCATGGTCTTATTTCCATTCATTGCCAGTGAAAACTCCTGTCTCCATTCAACCACTTAATCCAAGGCCTTCTGAGTCAGACCAGGCAAGGACCTCTTCAGGAGCTCTGTGAATGTAAGATTGTCAGCATATTTCACAGGGATGACATGAGGCAGAGGTGAGTCCAGACTGTTTATACAGATGACAAGGAGCAGTGGGGACAATAGGCCCCCTGTGGGACACCAGCTGGAATTGCAAAGGGATTGGTACGGGGGGAAACGCAGAAGAAAATAATGACGAAGCAGTCGTTCAGGAGATGTTGGTGAAGTTTTCATTTAATAATTTTTTATCTTTTGTTGGAGAACCAATATTTCTTTTGTGCTTTTAAGATATTTTTTTATATGGTTCTAAAGAAAGAAACTGAAAAATGTAGATACTCTTTTAAACTATAGAACCATTTATTCCATCTATGTTCAATGTTTTGTTCACTTTCATACTGAAAGTAAAAGGCCCGTTTATGTAATGTGACTCGTTCTGATTTTTAAAACAGCTGTTGAATAAAAAGCTGAAAGGGAAAACATTTAGAGTAAAAAATACATTTTGAAGAAACTAAAAAGAAAGATATTGAAGGACAAGATGCATCGTGATGCATCGAGAATCATTTTATAACCGAATCGTAACCCTTTGAATCGTAATCAAATCGAATCGTGAGGCCAGTGAAGATTCACACCTCTAATTGACAGTGTTTTAGTGTGTCAAAAGCAATGGAGAAATCAACAAAAACAGCATGAATGTCCATTTTGAGGTTGTTATTGAGTGCTTCGTGCCAACATTGTTGGATCGGAATCAAAGCAGTGACAGATGATCTATTTGCCATAAAGCCATGTTTTGGCGGGGCAATTTTGAAAATGTTATCCTCCAGAAGGGCATCCCTTAGGATCCCTTAATTCACTGTACCAACACAGCTGACTAATGAAGTGCGAGGACTCCCCTGCTGCCCATGCGATCGTGCCAATGTAAGGTATATCCAGGAAAAGTTACAATTGAGTCTGTAATGTCCGGATTTAGCCAAGTCTCTGACATGGCAATAACAGCTGAATTGTTGTTCACTGATATACTGTGTAGCTCATCACATTTGTGGCATAGTGGGCACATTAGAAAGGAGAAAACCAGACAGGGATGGCTTTGGTCTATGTTGAATTGTGCTTATGCGAACTAAGTTTTTTAAATGATAGCAACCTGCAGATATAGTCAGTCTTTGCCCAGACAGCCATAATTCATTGCCAGCTATGGTTCCATAGAAAGTTGTGCGATTACCAACAATTGTAAAAGCAGAGGTGGTGGTGTATGTTTTATGATCAACAAATCATGGTGTGATGAGAGGAGCATACATTTGATCAAGTCTTTCTGCTCACCTGATCTGGAATAGCTCATGCTTCTGTGTCGACCATTCTGCTACCGAGGGAATTCACAGCGGTCAATATCACAGCTGTGTACATCCCCCCACAAGCCGACACAGACCGGGCACTCAAGGAACTGTATGGGAGTATAAGTGAGCAGGAAACCGCGCACCCTGAGGCCGCGTTCATTGTTTGCGGGGACTTTATCAAAGCCAATTTTTAAACAATCGCTCCAAATTACCACCAACCCATCAGCTTCAACAGACGAGGGGACCGGGATTTGGACCATTGCTATTCTCCTTTCCGGGATGGCTACAAATCCCTCCCCCGCCCACCATTTGGCGAATCAGACCACTCTTCCGTTCTGCTTCTGCCCACTTATAGGCAGAAACTAAAACGGGAAGCACCCACCCTCAGAACGATCCAGTGCTGGTCGGACCAATCAGACTCTGCGCTACAAGACTGGGAGATGTTCCGGTCCGCCTCTGATGACGACATCGAGGTTTACGCTGATAGCGTAACGTGTTTCATCAGGAAGTGCGTAGAGGACGTTGTGCCAACCAAAACAATACGGATCTACCCCAATCAGAAACCATGGGTTAACGGCGATGTTCGCGCGGCACTTACTGCGCGGACCTCCGCTTTTAATTCTGGGTACGAGGAGGAGCGTAAACAAGCCAGTTATGCCCTCCGTAAATCTATCAGTGCAGCCAAACGCCAGTACAGGCACAAAATTGAAGGACAGTTCAACACCACCAACTCTAGAAGTATGTGGCAGGGAATTAACATCATCATGGACTACAAAGGGAATAAAAACTCCGGCGTGAACACCGCTGTCTCTCTCCCGGATGAGCTTAACACATTTTTTGCTCGTTCGAGGACAATAACGCCGTCCTCATGGAGAGAGCACTCGCGGCTGACGCTACAGAGGTTGGTTCTCTCTCCGTCTCTGTTGTGGATGAAACCCGATCCTTCCGACGGGTGAACATTCGTAAAGCTGCGGGCCCAGATGGCATTCCGGGCCGCTTCATCAGAGCATGCGCGAACCAACTGGCTGGTGTTTTTACGGACATTTTCAACCTGTCCCCCCTGTCTGTAGTCCCCACATGCTTCAAAACATCAACCATTGTGCCTGTACCGAAGCAAGCCAAAATCACTTGCCTAAATGACTGGCGTCCTGTTGCTCTGACCCCCATCATCAGCAAATGCTTTGAGAGGTTAATCAGAGATCACATCTGCTCTGTTCTGCCCACTTCTATGGACCCACTGCAGTTTGCCTACAGCAACAACCGCTCCACTGACGATGTCATTGCATCTACAACACACACTGCTCTCTCCCACCTGGAAAAAAGGAACACGTATGTGAGAATGCTGTTTGTAGACTACAGCTCAAGCATTCAACACCATAGTGCCCTCCAAACTTGATGAGAAACTCTGGGCTCTGGGCTTAAACAGCTCGCTGTGCTGCTGGATCCTGGACTTCCTGTCAGGCAGACGTCAGGTGGTTAGAATGGGCAGCAACATCTCCTCATCACTGGCCTTCAACACCGGAGCCCCGCAGGGCTGTGTTCTCAGCCCACTCCTGTATTCCCTGTACACACATGACTGTGTGGCAACACATAGCTCCAATGCCATCATTAAGTTTGCTGATGATACGATGGTGGTAGGTCTGATCACTGAAAATGATGAAACGGCCTACAGAGAGGAGGTGCACACTCTGACACGCTGGTGTCAGGAGCACAACCTCTACCTCAATGTCAGTAAAACCAAGGAGCTTGTAGTGGACTTCAGGAAGAAAGACAGAGAACACAGCCCCATCACCATTAATGGAGCACCGGTGGAGAGAGTCAGCAGTTCCTTGGTGTCTGCATATATATTTTTATTTACTCTCTTATTTTTATTGTATGTGTATTCTATAGTGTGTGTATTGTTTACTGAACATTGTAAATTATTATTGTGTTGTGTAAGTGTGTGTACATTTGATATGTTAATTGTGTTGTGTAAATATGTTGTTTATTGTAAAGTGGTTTATGTCTCGTCACTGTCATGACTGCTATGTTGCTCGGAACTGCACACAAGAATTTCACCTACTGTTGCACTTGTGTACATGGTAGTGTGACAATAAAGTGATTTTGATTTTAAGTGATTTGGTAAAGACACCCTGTATTCTATTTAGCTGTAACATTGTCTTAACTTTAGAGTCCAGGGGTGAAGCAAATTTACTTAGGCTTCTGAAGAATTGAGCATTGTTAATATATCCAAGTTCTGCCATTGACAGCAGAGGAAGGCAATTAATTGAAGTAGCCACCATCCAAATCCACTATGAAAGAGAAGGCCATGTTTCCTAGAATCCATCCAAAATCTCTGAGTTGTCCACATGTCTTGGCCCTCTGATTATGCATGCCATCTTTCAAAGATTTGATTTATCTATGCATTTCTTGGCTAATACTAAGTTAAAAACACAAGAAACCCTAAAAACATGGTGCCCAAATTCATGTGGCTGTGGCTGACCTTAAAAGCGCCACCTATCTTTTCTATACTTATTTCAAAGTGATAATTAAAGTTTAATATTTGAAGTTTCAAAAAAAATCTGCTTCTTGCTTTGTCATTATGGGCTATGGAGTGTAGACTGATGTGAAAAAAAATAAATAATTTAAAGCATTTTAGCATAAGGCTGCAACACAACATAATGTGAAAAAAATTAAGAGGTCTGAATGCGCTGTATATAAAGCAATAAGGGATGCTGAAGCCAACTGATTTTAATAATAGGCCGACCTACCTATCTCTCTGTAAAAATAAAATAATGACGCTGCCATCTTTTCGCCATTCACAGAGTTTCAATGTGGATTCTGTGATTGCAGAGAGGTCAGTCCAGGATAAAAAGGAAGCTGTGAGTCCTCATCTCATTAGCTTTACACAGATGCCCCGTTGCCACTTCCCAAATAAATGTTTAATTAAAAGTGCTTTACTGGAGTGGCAGACTCATTCCTCATAATGAAAGTCACACAGACTCTTACGTTATGAGCACAGTGAATGAGCACTTTTATCAAACATATTACACTGAATTTCTCTCCTGGCCTCATGAATAGAGCTGTTTGAATTTAATAGTTTGAAAGGTGTGATTATATTTTCTAACATGCACATCTGATCTATAAAGGACCAAATCTGCACGATACATATTAAAATATATATATATATATATATATATATATATATATATATATATATATATATATATATATATATATATATATATATAATTTTATTTTTGTAATTGTTTTTTCACCTAATTTAGTCTTTATTTTTATTAGTAGATTTTAGTAGGGTTTTTTTAGTAGAATTTATGATGTTATTTATTGATTTCATTTATAGTGAATTACATGTATTCTTACATTACTTTTAGTTTTTTTTTTATTCAATATATGTTTTATTTTGTTACTCATTTATTTAGTTTTTTTATATTCTTGCATGGCTATCGAGGTCAGATTAGGAAAGTCAGAGTGTATTGTAAAAGAAATGATGAGCTGATGCCAACACCGTTTGATGTATTGCTTATGATTGCTTAATATGTATATTAAAGATAGATAGTAATATATTTTCATATTATGTATATTATTATTATAAAAATATTTCTATTACTAATATATATATATATATATATATATATATATATATATATATATATACACACACTGACATACTTATATTTACTGATTTTTAAGGCATTTGTTTTGTTTTGTTTTTGCCTTTCTTTTTTGTCTGTCTTGTTGCTTAATCAGTTAATGACTTATCTGACAGCGGTTTAGAATGAATGGAGCTCTTAAAGAAACTGGTCTCAGAACAATTTGAAAAGCACCTTATTTTCACCCTACCTCAGTATGTAGCCTTCAAAAACAGAATTTCCAGTTCTTTCATTGCCAATGAGTTGGGAGCTGAACACTGCTTTAAGAGTGTTTCACTAGAGACAAGAGTGCGAGCTGTCAATTGTTCAGGTGATAGTCAATGTGGATGTATTGAATAGAGATCAGACACGATGCTCTCAAAAGCTGTTTTGAAAAAGTTGGATGGAACTGGGAGTGGGCGTGACCCTGTGAAGGGTGACAGAAGTGTGCATCACGTGTCTGTGAGGGTGATCTACACTCACAGATAGGGCTGGGTATCAAGTTTGATACATTTTAGGCACAGACCGAATTGCCTCTAAACAATCAAGTATTGAAAATGTCTTGTTGTTCGGTACCAAATTTCGATACCTAAGGGGTTCATCTCGTCAATGTCAGTGATGAGCATGTAGCATGCTAGATGTGCCCTAATCTAAAATTGCCGGTGATTGGCTGTGTTTAGGCATCAGCGAAAAACACTAGTTTACGCCGGTTACAGCCAGAAACTCTCGTGAGGCTGTAGTGTGTATGCATTTCAACCCCCATAGATGTAAAAGATGTGGAAAAGATCAAATGTGTGGCTACATTTCGCCAGGGTCGATGCAATATTTGCGACAAGATAATTGCTGCCAAGACCGGCATCATGACAAATCTGATGAAGCACTTGACAGTGCACGGAATAAACTTAAGAGCAGAAAGTTGCTCCGTCTTCGACTGCAAGAAGGCCGAACCGGTCCAGTCATCCTCTCAGCGTCCTTCTGCCACAGAGCTTCCTTCAAAACTACTGACACCGACAGGTAAGGTCAACAAACAAAATCAGCTAACTTGTAGTGGTACATGCTTGTGTACTTGTTAAATTAACGTTTCTGTGTGCGGTGACATAGTCCTATAAACTGGGACCTACTGTGCTAACATTACGTTAGATATTGTTTGGATGTATAGCTATAGACAGCTAGCTAAATCGATGCTAAAAATGCTTTAAGGTTGACAGTAACTGATCAAGTTTAACATACATTAAACTAGTTATCTTGTTAAACTGTATTTATCCTTAGGTTTGTCTGAATTAACAGCTTAGCTTTCTTGTTTTTGTTTTCCTCTTCACATTAATGTTATAGCCTCTGTCCCTGCCGACCCTGGCATGAGGAGACCAGAAGGCTCAGGTCTTTTTTCAGGTCTTTGTTTTTTTTGGGGTCTTGTCAAAAAAAGTAAACAAACTGAAAAGTAAAACCAAAGTTTTTGTGAGGTAATGTGCAATGTTTGTAATCTTGTTAAAATGGTTTTCATAAAATTGGTATCGGAAAAAGTATCGATTAGGAACCAGTATTGAAGTCAAGGTATCGGTATCTATATCGACATTTTTGGAACGATACCCAGCCCTACTCACAGAGCACTTTATTAGGAACACTATGTTTCTAATAAAGTGCCCAACAAGGTTGTCTTCTGTTGTAGTTCATCCGCCACAATGTTTGACATGTTGTTCATTCTAAGAAGGCATTCTGCTCACTACAATTGTACAGAGCGGTTATCTGAGTTACTGTAGCCTTTCTGTCAGCTCGAACAAGTCTGGCCATTCTCTGACCTCTCTCATCAAAAAGGCGTTTCCATCCGCAGAACTGCTGACTGGATGTTTTTGGCATTATTCTGAGTAAATTCTAGACACTGTGAAAATCCCTGGAAATCAGCAGTTACAGAAATACTCAAACCAGCCCATCAAACATGCCATGGTTGAAATCACTGAGATTTTTTTTGTCCCCATTCTGATGGTTGATGTGAATATTAACTGAAGCTCCTGAACTGTATCTATATGATTTTATGCACTACATTGCTGTCACATGATTGGCTGATAAGATAATCGTGTGAATATGTAGATGTACAGGTATACCTAATTAAATGCTCAGTGAATGTACAAGTGTTCGCGCTTCGATGTACGCTAAAGAACATTAAATTCATTAAATCAAATATGTTTCTATAGAAACGAGGCGAGTCTTGACATAAGTGAGTGTGTGTAAAGCAGTGTTTCTCAATTGGTGGGTTGCAGGTCTATTTGGACATTGTCGTGGACAGTAGGGAAAAAACAATGCCATGGTTCTCCTATAGAAGATATTTTGGAAGATATTCCTGTTCCAAGTTATAGCCTATTTAGGACTGCCGAGGTAGATTTAATGATAAAATCGCAAATCAAAATGTTATAGTTTCGTATGAAATAATCTAAAGGTAGAATCTATTAGACCTCATTTTATATCAACAGTAGCAGTTGTAGTTAAAGTTTCAAGATGTGTTTCAGCTAGTATTTATTTTTTCATAAATACTATAATTTGTTGTTATTATTTCTATTATTTAAGACTAGCCACACTGACCTAACCATGGTAATGAGGAGCCTTTCCTCCTGTGTAATGTATATGTTCTGTTTGTATTATGTTTGAAATTAGAAAAAAAGGGATAATAATAGAATCATATAAGTAAATATTCTCTTCAGTTTTTAAAAGGTGGAGAGAAAACTTCCTGATGTCAACAACAAAAATAATGTCACTTGATGCATTTCCTTGTACTTGAAAACCATGAACAAAACTTTGCAACATAAAAGGAAATGGCAGGGAATTTTGTCCTGAAGCAAAACCTATTGAGATACTTATAAAGGTACAGACAGGAGCAGTCTGGCTGTGCTGTCACGCACCTACAGAATATGTTAATTATTAATAATCATAGGACAATACTTTAAAAGCTCACACAGCTGATGTTAGTTTTAATTTAGTAGTTAATTTAACATGCTATGCTAACATGTAAACTAACATGCTTTAGTTATATAACATGTTATAGTTACATGCTATTTTTTTAGCATGTTTATTATTATAATTCTATTAGCTTTCTTATTTATTTTTTGACGCATACTTCAATAAAATAATTTGTTTCAAATTTAAATTATAATAAGGCGTTTGCTCCCAAAAAAAAATCTTGTTTTCACTCCTTTAAGGGTCATTGTAACTGATAATGGTAATAGTGTAATACCGTATACCATGATATTTTCTGAGACTGTTATCGTACTGTGAAAATCTCATACCGTCACGCCCTCTCCCTAGTACTGTATATATATCCAATTCACAAAACAGTATCTGTCTTTGTTAATTCTAAACTAATTACATTTAGACATGAATAATCAAACTGAAGCAGTCACACAGCTGTGCTGGAGGTTTATTTGGCACCTGTTCGGTCACATCTGTACAGTATGTATGGAGACTGTCAGCTCTGCAGGCAGCACTGCGACTGTCGAGACAAAAGAAGCTACATCCCTTGCTCTCCAATTAATTTGATTTACTTGATTAGCCATCCTGTTCTTGTTGTAACACTGATTTATTGCAGCCTGTGTTTCATTATCTCTTTAGCATGACTCATTACACAGCATCTTACAAAAGCTTTTTCAGCCCGTTATTACCACACAACTGAATGAAAAGTGTCTTACGCTGGAGAAGCTCTGTTTGAGTTTTGCTGGCTACTCACTCTCAGTAATACTAGATCAGGGTTCAACTAGTGAAGTGTACTGTGTCAAATACTAAATCCATCCTAATTGTTTTTTGAGTATATTTTAGCAGCATTTACTACAAAACTACAGCTCTGTTCTAAAACTTAGTGCACTTCCTACCTAGACAGCATTTTAAAGGGGTCATGACATGCATATTCAGGGCTCCAGACTGCGACTAAAATGGTCGCAAATGTGACCAAAAATAAATGATTGCGACAATACATTTTATTTTTCAGATTTTTTTTTTTCTCCCAAATTGGAATGCCCAATTTCCAATGTGCTTTTAAGTGCTTGTGGACGCATAGTGATTTGCCTCAATCCAGTGGCGGAGGACGAATACTAGCTGCCTCCTGAGACCGTCAACCCACGTATCTTATCACATGGTTTATTGAGCGCGTTGTTACGGAGACATGGCTTCACGCCATCCGCGGCATCGATGCTCAACTTACCACGTGCCCCACCGAGAACGGACCACATTATAGCGACCATGAGAAAGTTACTCCATGTGACGCTACCATCCCTAGCATCCATGCCAATTTGGTTGCTTAGGAGACCTGGCTGGAGTCACTCCAGGGGTGATAGCCAGCAGCTTTACCACTGAGCTACCCAGGCCCCGATTGCAACAATAATTTAAAATCTAGTCGCCATTGGCGACAGTCAGGATGTGTGCGTTCAAATGCTGTTTCAACTGATATAAGTAGCTGAGTTACTGAATATATCTTTAGAGTGCCAGTGTGTCTGTTGATGATATGAGCTCGCTGGCTGCATGCAACAACAAAGTAAAGAAAGACTATAATTTTATTTCATATATATATATATATATATATATGTATGTACTGTACATATGCACATACACATACACAATTGTCAGAAGTTTACATACACTTAGGTTGAAGTCATTAAAAAAAATGTAATGACTCCACAGATTTTAGATTGGCAAACTATAGTTTTGGCAAGTCATTTAGGTCATTTAAGTCTTTTTATTTTGACTAAATATTGACTATATCACAATTCCAGTCTTTGTGCAGCTTGGAAAATTCCAGAAAATGATGCCAAGCCTTTAGACAATAAGACAATTAGTTTCTGATAGGAGGTGTACTGAATTGGAGGTGTACCTGTGAATGTATTTTTAGGCCTGCCTTCAAACTCAGTGTCTCTTTGCTTGACATCATGGGAAAATCAAAAGAAATCTGCCAAGACCTCAGAAAAAAGAATTGTGGACACATGTCTGGTTCATCGTTGGGATAAATTTCCAAATTCCTGAAGGTACCACATTCATCTGTACAAACAGTAGTACAAAAGTATAAACACCATGGGACCACAGAGCCATCATGCCACTCATGAATGAGATGCATTGTGTGTTCTAGAGATGAACGTAGTTTGGTGCGAAAAGTGCAAATTGTGAAGATGCTGGATGAAACCAGTAGACAAGTATCTATATCCACAGTAAAACGAGTCCTATATTGATATAACCTGAAAGGCTGCTCAGGAAGAAGCCACTGCTCCAAAACCGGCATAAAAAAGCCAGACTACAGTTTGCACATGCACATGGGGACAAATTTCCTCTGGTTAATGAAACAAAAATTGTTTGGCCATAATGACCATCATTATGTGTGGAGGAAAAAGGGTGAGGCTTTCAAGCTGAAGAACAACATCCCAACGGTGAAGCATGGGGGTGGCAGCATCATGTTGTGGGGGTGCTTTGCTGCAGGAGGGACTGACCCCAAGCATACCTCCAAAGTTGTGGAGTGGCCATTACAAAGCCCTGATCAGTCTGATAGAAAATGTGTGGGCAGAACTGAAAAAACATGTGCGAGCAAGGAAGCCTACAAACCTGTATCAGTTACACCAGTTCTGTCTGGAGGAATGGACCAAAATTCCAGCAACATATTGTGAGAAGCTTGTGGAAGGCTACCTTTGACCCAAGTTAAACAATTTAAAGGCAATGCTATCAAATACTAACAAACTGTATGTAAACTTCTGACCTACTGGGAATGTGATGAAAGAAATAAAAGCTGAAACAAATAATTCTTTCTGCTATTATTCTGACACATTCTTAAAATAAAGTAGTGATCCTAACTTATCTAAAACAGGGAATGTTTTCTTTGATAAAATTTGTATGATAAAAAACTATGTATTTGTATGTAAACTTTTGACATACATACATACATATGGACTCATGCACAACTATTACACAAGGTGCAAAAATTCACTTGCTTGGTTTCCATCCAAAAAGTTTCAAATTTTTTAAGCGCATTTCTAAAAGTTGCACGAAAACATGAATTGGTGCAGGTGTCTATCCGCTGTAATATGCATTATCATGAGTGAGCCACCTCGTCATGATGGAGCAGCTGAATGACCTCTCCCTACTTTGGGGACAGTTTTATTTGCAAGATTGGATTTAAGTTTCTCATTTTATTAAATGCATCTACGAGACACGACAGAATAAAACAGAGCTGCTTTTTTAATCTTTTTGGTCTGCTGCTCCTCTAATGAATGAGGGCTTTCTCAGCCCTTGAAGCATGACAGAATGGCCTATGGAGGGTGAGTTGTTGGCAACTCTAAGCATTCATGATTTTAAACTTTCAGACATGATGTAATTGAGATGAATATGCCTGTTTGTTTTTAAAAATTTCTAAAAGTTACTCGTGTATGAATATTTATTTGCCCATTTTCTAGAGTCTGTACGGTAGTTATTCGAACTCGCTGCACAGTGAACAGGAAGAGGATATAGAGGATGCTAACAGGTTTAAAAACAAATTAAACAACAAATAAACATACAAATATGTGATACATGACGTGAGTTGTGACAATCAGACGTTGCGTTGAGTGATAGAGACTGTTCGAGCAATCATGAGCGCTTTTAGCTTTACTCCCTTTCCATGAACTGTGTCAATCAAAGACGTCAATATCTCATCATCAGTCACTCGTCCCAATTTAAATCAGATTAATGTTGGTCACAATACCACTAATAAATATAACTGTTTAACCTTCAATAACAACACAGCGTCTTCATGCATTTGCTTAATAATTAGTGATTTGTGTTACAGCAAAACTCCGACAGTAAACAGACTATAGATATTAATGATTTCTCACTTAGCCGTTTTAGAGCTTGTTATGAATATATATTTCTTATTTTTGAATGCATCTTTGCGGTGTGTGATGTTTCATGGTTTTTACTGGTTGTCAGTATGTCACAAAGGCATTTTGATATTGACAACAGAACTATTAATAACCATTTCATTATTGTTGAACTTGGGCCTGTTCAAGTGTAACTGTGTTTACGGCACTTTTAAGTGGAATTGCGAAATTTTTAATTAGTTTTTATAGAATTCATTTTTTGTTGTGACTATTCAAGTCAAGCTGTTTACACCATTTGTAAGTGTATGTAAGATTTCTATTCATCCATATGGATTCAATGGATTTGTGATTTATTTCTGTACCTGAATATTGAATTTAAAATAAGCTATTCCACCATTCTAAGTAGAAGTTGATTTTAAGTGTGAGTTTTATAAAAATGCTAGCTGCACTAAGTTAAATGCATTAAGCTGAAGACATCTTTTAGTTACTTTGTTTACTTAGTTATTTTTGTAAGTAAACAAACCAAAAAACTGTCTGCTGCTCTATTATTAAGGTAAATACAAGTATAAGATCAGGACTTAGTATCGGCAGATATTTAGTATTTAAATATCGGATCGGGGTTGGGGGGCCAAAAAAGTGTTCATCCCTAGTAAAAATATTAAAAAACTGAACCCAAGTACAGTAGCGAAGTATTTGTACTTAATTACTATGATATATATATATATATATATATATATATATATATATTAAACGCAAATAATGAGATATCAGCAGTCTTTTCTTTGGCTTTTTATCTTGTTTTTGAAGAACAAGATAAATCGAGCAATTCTGTAATGTGGCAAGTAAAACAGCCATTTGGCTCCTAAATGTTTCAGTTTAGGAACCAATGGCTCCTTAGTCATTTTAAAGTCTGGAGCTCCGATATTTATTTATAATTTTTTTTGTCTTCCTTGTGGTTCACTTATAATGTTCGGAACATTTTTTTGCACAATATATTGTAGTATTACATGACCTTTTTCTACCCTGTCTTTGGCCCTCTGTCTGAAACACTTCATTTCAGCATTTCACTGCATCTTTAAGTACATGTATCTGTGAAAAGCCTAAATCCTTGTATGGTAATAGGGGCGTGGCCGAGCGACGTCTGTGGAGAGTGTTTGCAGTGTGAGTGTAGAGGGATTTAAGGGGCAATCCAGGAGGCCGGAGGAGTCAGAATCTTGTGTCGCTCTATCCTTCTGGTGGCTTAGATAGCCCTTTAAATCCTTCTCCGCTCTCACCTCAAACAAAAAACAGCTGTTAGAGGAGATTTTCCACAGGTGTCAACCCTTACTCACCCTCTCGGCCTCATTCTCCTCAGATGTTGCTCGGTCAAGCTCCCATCACCACACCTTGGTTCTAAAAAGAATACATCGATAAATCAAAATTATTCAAATGTACAATCCCACTTTGACACATTAGAATCAGCCATTCATTCCTAACGTTGGGATCCTTCAGAAGGCTATGCTGAGATGTAGTTTTCCCACAAACAGGAACACAACCACATCTGAGGTGGGGACCTAACTTTACTCTTTTCGCTGGTTAAAAGCAAACTACAGTAACACTTTCAGTGTTGCAGGATCCCAGCCACTTTCTCTCACGGTCACATAAGACATATCAAAATTTGCCTTAAAATACATCCACAGGTACACCTACAATTGACCCCAATTAGCCTATCAGAAGCTAATTTGCCAATTGCCTAAAGGCTTAACATAATTTTCTGGATTTTTTCAAGCTGCTTAAAGGCACAGTTAACTTGGTCTATGTTAACTTCTGACCAAATGGAATTGTGATATAGTCAATTAAAAGTAAAACAGTCTATCTGTAAACAATTGTTAGAAAAATTACTTGTGTCATGCACAAAGTAGATGTCCTAAACAACTTGCAAAAACTATAGTGTGCTAATATTAAATCTGTGGAGTGGTTAAAAAATTGGTTTTAATGACTTTCACCTAAGTGTATGTAAACATCTGACTTAAACTATATATGACTCCAGCTGGGTAGCTCAGCGAGTATTGATGCTGACTACCACACCTGGAGTCACGAGTTCAAATCCAGGGTGTGCTGAGTGACTCCAGCCAGGTCTCCTAATCAACTAAATTGGCCCGGTTGCTAGGGAGGGTAGTGTCACATGGGGTAACCTCCTCATGGTCACATGTTGTTCTCACTCTCGGTGGGGCTCGTGGTAAGTTGTGCGTGGATGGAGGGAAGAACAGCTCACCAAGCCACGTGATAAAATGCGCAGATTGACAGTCTCAGACACGGAGGCAACTGAGATTCGTCCTCTGCCACCCAGATTGAGGTGAGTCACTACGTCACCACAAGGACTTAGAGCGCATTGGGCATTCCAAATTGGGGAGAACAGGGGAGAAAGAAAGAAAATAACCCGTAATGGACTGAAAGCCTTGAAAATCATATGATTCCAGTGTTGTTTTTCAGAATAACAACTTGTTCTTGGTCCCAACCCTAAATACAGTCACTTCAATACTGCAGGCAAACCCAGAATTCAGAATATACCATATTCACAATAACATACCATATTGTCTAAATATAGTGCAAAGTAATACAAATCTGTATATGTGTCATTTGTGTGTTCTACATATTTGTGCAGTTGACATCAAGGCTGCGCACTAGGGATTGGATCAGAGCTTACTTCCTTGAGAACATCCTTTTCACAATCTTCTATAGGCTAATATTATTTGTGGAATGTCCTAATATTGCTATGGATCAGTTAGCATGTGCTTTTTGAAGCTCGGAACAAAGGCTTTTTGGAAAAGAACCTAAGATGTTTGTGTTGCAAACAGAATAAGACAGGGCGTCTGGCTCTAGGAGTGTAAATAGGTGATGGGAGAGCAAACACACAAAGGTTCAGTCAAGAGAATCAGACATTAATTTAATTCATGTGTTGCCGGTGGGGTGGAAGAACCTCTGTACGAGCAAATCTATCAGCAGGGTTTGGAGGGTTACTTTTGAAATGTATTTCACTACAGATTACTGAACACATGCTGTAAAATGTCATTTGTAATATATTCCATTAGATTACACAAGGTCAGTAATGTAATCTAAATACTTTTGATTACTTCTTCAACACTGGTAGATTTTTTTCTGTCAGTACAGTCAGACAAAATACACATGTTAAAAATACATTCTCTGAAAAACCCAAATATCTTATGCAGTGTTGTTTCTAAAACAAGATCAATCAAATTAATCTCGTTTTAAGGATTTGTAGATATTTTACAGGAAAACAATACATAAATGAATATCAAGAATATGATTTTTGCCCTAATATCAAAGATCTTACTAGAAAAAATCAATTATAATTAGGGCTGCACGTTTTCAAGTTTTTCATTAACCGTTAACCGAGGCCCTTAACGGTTAATACTCGGTTAACCATAGTGTGCGCCAGGGATGGAAATTAACTTTTTTGTCCACCGGCCACTGTGGATTTCAAAATCTACCAGCCACTTTCTTGTTTTTAACCGACAATGTGTAACTGCATGTGAAAATTAATACTACAAGATCTACAATACTTAAGCCGTTTATTTAATCTCAAGTCTCAATGAAATACTGGCATTTTCTCTTTCTCTCTTATAGCCTGCACACACAATCCATGAACTGATATTCATTTCAGTTCGCATACGAGGAAAACACAATGTTACGGACGTGAGCGCTCTGAAAGTGGCACTGAAAGATGCTTTAAAACTTCCACAGAGACATCAAACAGAAAGCACAAAACCTTTCTTTAAAGTGAATTTCGTTTTGTATTAATTGTGTCTTAATTTTAATCAATGTTTCATCAACCAATTGCCTGGATTTAATAAATAAGAATTAAATATAGCAGACGATATAATCATAACCAGTAAGCGGAGGCGCCTGCGCGTGAACTGGAGCTCGTCTCATAAATGAACCGAAACTCAGTGTATAAGGTAGCCTTGCCTCACAAATAATTCAAAACTAAAGAAAACAGACACAGACTGCTCTCTGCTTATGTAATCCGTAAGAAATGTGCATTTCTCTCTGGTGCGTTACTGCGAAGACCGCGAGTCAGCATCGTCAACTTCATCTTTGCAAATGACACGGACAAAGAAAAGACTTGTTTATTAATAAATAATTAAAATATCTCCTTGCTATATTTTACATATTCATAATTATTACTTTTGCCGGTTCTTTGTGACAGATTTTAGGAGCTTTATTGGCAGCGCCAATCCGCCACCCTTACATGAGCGCGTCACCGCACCCACCAGAATAGCCCTGTTTTTTTGTTAAGGATTTGTTTACTGTGTGTGTGATTCATTTAATGGAAAGCACATTCACTGAGTTGTCTTGCTAATCAGTGTCTCCTCATTTATTCAGTCTCTGGTGGTGCAAAAATGTATTACAACTAAATTCAATGCACGCCATTGACGCCACTTAACCAAGCAAAATGTTTCACTCGGTTACGCAATTTTTAACGGTTAATCGGTTAACCATGGACACCCCTAATTATAATCCAACATGAATTTTCTTGATAAATAAATATGATGGTGTCTGGTAACATGTGCATGTAAAATGGCTTGAAATAGCATTTTAGCTTAGCGTAAAGCTGACAGTTTATTTCTATTTCTTCTGCTCCTAACTTACTTCAAATGTACTTCTCTGTCTGCTCGTATGAATGTAACACATCATGAGAAAGTGTTTCACCGCTGTTCAAATGCACTTTGAATCACATCATTTATATGTATAAATGTTTTCCATCTGAAAGAACTAAATATTAAATCAAACAAATGACAATAAAATGCAAAGTAATCTCTACAGTAATCAAAATACTTTTTGAATGTAACTGTATTCTAATTACCAATGATTTAAATTGTAACTGTAGTGGAATACAGTTACTTATATTTTGTATTTTAAATACGTAATCCCATTACATGTATTCTGTCTATCAGACAGTCAAGGTTTCATTATATGGGCCTGATAGTAAAAGAAAATGTGCAGCATACAGCACTGCAGTGCTTCTGGAGGAGTGTTTGCATAATGCACCAGGTTGACCGTGAGTTTGTATCTATGCAAAGAGGGCCAAAGCATTATACACCGATCAGCAGCAACACTAAAACCACCTACCTAATATTGTGTCAAAACATCACCAACCCGCATCAGTTTAGCATTCTTCAGTTTAGAATATCTTCTAGATATTCTTCTCACCACAATTGTACAGAGCGGTTATCTGAGTTACCGTAGACTTTCTCTGGCCATTCTCTGTTGAACTTTCATCAAGACATTTCTATTCACAGAACTGCCCCTCACTGGATGTTTTTTTTGTTTTTGGCACCATTCAGAGTAAATTCTAGAGACTGTTGTGTATGAAAATTCCAGAAGATCAGCAGTTACAGAGATACTCAAACCAGACCATCTGGCACCATCAATCATGCTACCGTCGAAATCACTGTGATCACATTTTTCCCCCCCGATAGTTCTCCTGACCCATATCTGTATGGTTTTATGCACTGCGCTGCTGCCATTGGCTGATTAGATATTTACATGGATGATTGTCAGTTTTATGTTGTGTTCAAGGGAACTAATAAAGAATAAAATAGGAGCAATTTCAAAGCATTATACACCTTGCAAGTGTTACGATAAAAATAAATAAAAAACAATTTATATATTGATCAACCTGCAAGCACTGTTCCTGTTCCCAAACGTGAAGTGCAGTATGAAAATGGTCTGTCTGTCATTAACTGAGCCTTCCCTCCTCATCTCTTTCAGGGCGTTGACCCTCCCCATCAGAGTGACACACGCACTGTTTACATTGCAAACAAGTTCCCGGAGCATGGCCTTTACACTCCTCAGAGGTTTGCAGACAACAGGATCATTTCATCAAAGGTAAGAATAACAGTATGATTCTTCATTCCCCATGAATTTGAAGAGACTATCATGAGCAGAGCTGCAGATGTAAGTATGGAGTCATTTGACTGTCACGTTTGTACTGTTTTCCTACTCTGCCTTTGGATTTGATAGTAAAAATGCTCCATGCTCTTATTGTTTTCTTTTTGTAGTACACCATATGGAACTTCATCCCCAAGAATTTGTTTGAGCAGTTCAGAAGAATAGCCAATTTTTATTTTCTCATCATTTTCTTAGTTCAGGTAAGTCCTGACCCAGCTCTCAGTTGTGTGTGTGAGTTTTCCTGCTGCCAATGATGATGATGATGATAACTCTGCTGCTTGGAGCAGATAGTGGTTTACAGGTGCATTTTTAGAGTTTGAAGAGACTATGGGCTTAACCCAGACATGGACCCACCGCACCCCAAGCACAAAGTACAGCAAAAAAATTGCATGTTTTGGAAGAACACTTTATTACGTTTCAGTAACAACTCCTGTATCTACCCTTTTCTGTTAATGCACACCATACTCTTTGTCTTTCCTGCTGTCTACATTTATTTGTTGACTGTGTCTCTCTTTCCTTGTGTTTCCATCATATTGTACTATTTGTTGTCTGTGTTTTTCCTGGTCTCAATCGAGTAATCAAGCCAATAAAAGATTTCAAACCACTTGTATTAAAAGGCCCTTTTTTGCAATCCAAAATGTTTAAGGGGATATTGAGGTAGCTTTACTTGTTTAGGGCCTGTGTTTAGGGCACTCTTTGCATTAATTTAATCAAATCAATTTAATTATTTAATTTATTTATTAAAGTTGTTTTTCCACACCATTCAAAATAATAGACGGCAGTCATGGAATTAGCCCAGAAAACATATAATTTCTGTGCACAAAGATGTTTTAAATTAAAGATAAATATTTATTAAAAATAATGATTTTTTTTTTTTTTTTGGAACACTTACAGTCCAATTCTATTCAATTATTGTTTAGTTTTACTTTTGAAAAAATGCTGGCAAAATTCTCTGTATTAAATCAAATAAATTACCAAACGAAAAAAGCATTACATTCTGAAGCATCAGGTCCAGTATTACAGTCCTATCAGAAGGGTAACTGCTCCCTTTTGATTGCAATTCCTCCTCTTCTGGTTGCTTTTATTTGTTAATTAATATGACATTAAGCTGACTAATTTTAATAAATTGTCTCAATAATCTCCCCATTTTACCAAAACGTCTTAGGAAAAAATTAGGGACATCTGGGTGGCGAATTAGTGATAAATACACATTTCTCAATGGAAACGGCTTCAGGGCAGATTTCTTTTGCGCTAAACCAAAACTTATCCGACGAAGTGTTTTTTTTTTAGGCATGACATCATCACACACTCCTTTTTATCGATAAAAGGTCATTTAAATGGAAACAGACAGAAGACGGCAAATGTTGCAATTTTTTCCCGCATTTTCACTTTGTCGCTAACAAAATTGTGCAAAAGGTGGATGGAAACTAAGCTATATTTATTGACTCAAAGAAACGCTGCTAGCGGTCTAGAGTGCTATCACTAATTTGCTCACAAATACAAATTGCTAGATTAAATTGGCTGATCAGTACAAAGGTTGATTAGAATATAAGTGTCTGAACTGAATGAAATCTCTCAATTGGGTATTTTTTCAATTGAGACTGAGATTATAGTGTTTGGAAATTAGCGGTCAAAATGACTGCTATAGCCATTCTAGTAGATACAGAATTCCATTAGTTCTTGTTTTAATGATAAAAATCCCACGCGTGTGTGTGCATGCGTGGGTGCGAGGGAGGGGGGTGTTGGTCAGGGGAGGAGTCATGCGAAGTAAGCGGTGCATTCATATGATTGAAAGACACGCAAGTAGACGTCTGTATATAATCGCGCAGCAATGCCGTTATGGTAAATAATCTGAGTACAAATATATTATTGGCATTGGATCAAAATACCCGGGGCTAGTACAAAAAGGCCTGGGGCTTAAGCCCCTGAAGCCCATGCCTAACGACGGCACTGGTGCTTTATGGACATTGGCAGCTTTCATATGTGACACTGCAGTCTTAGTGCGGTCATATGCTCGCAGATGTGTAATATCTCTTTTGTTCGGTCACTGATTTGTTCCCTTCTGTTTCTATTCTTCTTGTTGACTAATCACTACAGCCCTACTCAGGATTAGGGCTGAAATGGTTAGTCGATGTTATCGACAACGTCGACAATAAAAAAAATTGTTGACAAAAAAATCTCATTTACCGTGTTATAAGCACGTTTAATATAACCTTTTATGTAGGAGCACAAGCTGAATTATCTGTTAAGAGCTAAGGATTAATAGTTGCAAAAATCGCAGAATAGTCAAATAATCGTTAGATTAATCGATTATCAAAATAATCGTTAGTTGCAGTCCTACTCAGGATACAACAATTCTGCCCCATTGTATAACCAACTGCTCTCTCTCCTCTTCAGTTAATGATAGACACACCCACTTCCCCTATAACAAGTGGACTTCCTCTGTTTTTTGTCATCACGGTAACTGCCATCAAGCAGGTGAGCACTTGAACCTTGTCTCACCTCGCTGTTGTCTCATTTCATGTCAAAGTTCATGTTCACACATCATGACATGTACACTATGTTGTACCAGTATGATTGGAGGATAAACAGCTCCTTTTCTGTGTTTATTTATTTTCACCCACATATACAGGGGTATGAGGACTGGCTGCGACACAAAGCTGACAATGAAGTTAACGGAGCACCAGTATTCGTAGTGCGCAGCGGCAGTCTGGTCCAGACCCGATCCAAGAATATCAGAGTGAGTTCCAGCAGACATCACTTAGGATTTTGTTTGCTAGTTATGCTAGTTCATATCTGCTACAGATACAAAAAAACATCAACAATAGATATCTTCAAAAAATACAATCTCCCATGTGCTTCTAATGCTGAGTTGGGCAGAAAAAAAAAAGGTGTTCTGGGCTAAATACTGTATACTCATTCTTAAATATATTTACCTTTTGCCACCAGAGAAACTAATGCTCAGCCACCTTGAGATGGTGTCTTGGAACTTCCGGTCTAATGGTTGTTTTACAGATATCTGTGCTGTTGATTTCAAAGTGTTATTAGTTACCATATTGGATTTACAGGTTGTTGAGTTAACAAAAGTTATCATGTGTATTTTAAAGTGTTACTGGGATGCCTTAAAAACTGGAAGCAGAGGGGGGAGTTTTAAATAAGAGTACTTAATTCATAATAATTCATTCCGTTACAACAATTTTAATCACATTTAAGCCTTTTAAAAATGTGGGGTAATTTCCTTGAATGTCATGAATTTGCATGTGAAATAATGTGAGCTGTTACTTTTTTGAAATTTCATTTCAACTACACAATTTAACACAAATTAATAGTTGAATCCTAAAAATTAAGAAGAAAATAATGCATATTAAGTTTCAACCCTTAAAATTAAGAAGAAAATAATGTATAGCAAATTGAACCCTTAAAATTAAGAAAATAATGTATTAAAATTTTATGGAAAAAAAAAACATGACAGCATAACACCTCACAAGTATTTTTACAAAGTAAAGGGGTGCTGCAGACTCTCACCATCAACTCTTGGTGAAAAATACATTGTGCTCCTTCACGTAATCCATTTTGATCGACTCTTCTCAGTAATTCCAATACAAATGGGTAGTTAGATGACAAAATCCATAAGAGCAAAACACTAAAAGGGGCAGGCTGAACAAAGCGAAATTCGGTAAAGTATTCTGCTGCATAGCAAAAAAAAAAAAAAAGAGAAAAGAATAACATACTCAGAATACTTTTAGAAAACGTATTTATAAATGCACAGATGGAAGAATTATTTGTAATATGCCATTATTATCTAATGTTGTTTTTGAAGATCCTTGTTTATAGCTGGCAAATCTTTGAAATAGTGCATGTGTAATTTGAATTTGTTACATTTTATATATATTTGGCAATAAAAACAGACATACAATACCAGGCCAATCAATACTGAGAACTAACTACGCTGTCCCATAATCCCTTCATCTCAATAAATATTTTAAATAACCATGGTTAATCGGCTAATCATTGTGATAAAATATCTGTTATTTTGCATATAGACCTCAAATTAATGTAGTTGTGCACCCCAGTTAGCAACATATTAGTCCAGGGGCCGGATTCACAAAACGTTCTTAAGAAGAAAATTCTTCTTATCTTCTTTTTTCTTATTGATTTCTAAATTAAGATAAAAGTTAAGGATATTTTGTATTCCCAAAAAACAAAACTTAAGAAATTTTGTATCTTTTTTCTTAAGATTGTTCTTAAGCTAAAACGTAAGAAGCATTCAAATTCTCGAAAAAAAAAAAATTACGTAAATAACATCTTAATGTTAGGATAACCTCACAGTTGTTTTATATTCTAAAAGGTAAGATGTATAATGAATTGAGCTGGGTTGTTTTAAATTTGATGCATTCAATTATGTTGAGTCTGAAGTTGCAATGGGATGTGTTACAAGTACCTTGCTCTCTTTAACCGTATGGGGTCGACGGATATTTTTGTCATTACAGCGGAAACAACTTAAAATACTCCGTCAGGAGTAAGACATCATTAGAGACTATAAAGGGTCTACTTTTATTTGTGTACACTCACAATAACAACAAAATCTTGTGCTTTTGTAAAATAAAGAAAATAAAAAGGGTGAGCTTTCTGCAGTCTCTGTGTTCACAAGCATATTTCTGAAACGCGTCACAAAAATGAACTGAAACAAAGCAATGTACTGTTTTTACTGGTTCATCTAATTATAGGTAATGTGATCCCACCCACCAGCAGAGCGCGGCATTCATACGCTAATGTGCTGAGAAGATCAATACAAATGGTGAACGCCCTCAACAGTGAGGTTTGATGTAAACACAATTCTTTTACTTCGCGTTTGTAAAGATACACAGGCGAGGAAACTCCTGAATAGTGAGGAAGAGTTAACATTTTCCTCAGAAGAAGAGCGGGAATCCGATGAACGTTTGTATTTTGAAGAGAGACTTGATCCAGCCGAGGATACAATTTCAGATGAGTAAGTAATTTAGTTTTCATTAGTTGACATGCTATTTTATATAAACATGTACATATTTTACTAGTGGGACTGTTTCCAGACTTGCTAGCCAGGATTCAGAGTATTGACATTTGAAATATGTCCTAATAAGCAAGTTTAATTACTTTTAAATGCTGTTTCGGCTAAAGCAGGTATTTAAATTGTATGCTGTATGATATAAATATGATATAATTATATAAAAATTATATGAATGTTTAGATTATATTTTAACTAGAGGTTATGCTGCCTCATTATCATCAACAACAAAGCTTGTGGTAAAGGTTAAATGAGCAAAATGCACTTTAAATATGCCCATATTAGAAAATCAGCATATTATAATGATTTCTGAAGGATCATGTGACACTGAAGACAGCAGTAATGATGCTGAAAATTCAGCCTTGATCACAAATTGCATTTTACAATATATTCAAATGAAAACTGTTATTTTAAATTGTAAAAATAGTTCAAAATATCACTGTTTTTACTGTATTTTGGATCAAATAAATGCAGCCTTGGTGAGCAGAAGCGACTTCTTTTAAATGGTAGTGTAGGTCTAAAATTAAATAAAGTCTTTATGTAAAGAAAATGTATAGTCTGATTACTTTTAACTTAAAACTTGATTTTGATCATTAAGTCTCCTCACATTCATTCTCTTTCTGTCACATTCCTCATCGATAGGTCCAGGGGTGGGGTCATTGTCTCTCAGGTGTGAATCACCTAATTATTCATGATAGTTCACGCCTCCTCGCATATGACCTTTTTAACACTAAACACTTACTATATTGTTTTGTATAAATGAGTGATCAGGATGGTTTTCACATCATTTTGTAGCAAAAACTCTAGGCTACAAGATCCAGTTCTCAAAAGTCTTGTGGACAAATGTTTAGTATGTGTTATATGACCTTATTTCCTTATTTTATTAAGAACTTTTTATAATTGATCAGAACTTTCTTTATGTTTTTCTAAAGAACATTTTTGTGAATCCACCAAACCATTTCTGGCAACAGAAATCTGAATGATTACACCAATTTGATTACATCCATGCAAATTTAAATCAGCAGCCAGCTATTTGTCAGCAAATTTCATGAACTTGGAGCATAGCTTACTAGCATAGTTAGGATCTAGTAATTACCTACCTCAAGATGTTTTTTTAAATTCTATGTGGAATCCTTAGACACTGACAGAGTTTTTCTTTGAAGAAAGCAGAGTCTGCTGTCAACTGCAATACCCAAATGATCCAAATGCCCCCAGCTGTGACATTCTCGCTACCGAGTGTACAAGTGTGCAGGGTCATCCATGTGCATTTGAGCTGTGTTCTGGAAGGGAGAGCAATAGCCACGTGCTTGTGTGGTGTTCCGAAAAATGATGTTTCTCACGCGATTGTACACAACACAAAGTGTTCTAAAAAATTCAAAAGTAACTGTATTCTGAATACGTAATGCTGTTACATGTATATGTTACAGCCTAACATTGTTTTAATGTTACTGCACTCATATTAATAAACATAATGGCTTCTGGCTGTGCTGTGTCATTGCGTTTCCTGAATCCAGCATCTATGAGCAAAAGACATCAGTAAAAGAGATCACAATAATGTAATGGATTTTGAATTACCTTCATGTTTGTTTTTGTTTTGACAAATATTTATACATGATTAATTTCAATTACTTAATCAGCATACCATTAAATTAATTCCATTCAAAATTTTAATTTCAGCTCTAGTGAAAATACATGTGATATAATTTTACAAAGCTACCCGACTTCCTGTAACAACAAATAGTATTCAGAATATGCCTTTAATGATGTCATGATGGTTGATCTGTCACATACTGAAGGCTGATCTTGCATATGTGTAGGTAGGAGATATCGTGAGAGTAGCCAAAGATGAGACGTTTCCTGCAGACCTGGTGCTACTATCGTCAGACCGTGCAGAAGGGACATGTCACATCACCACTACCAGCTTGGATGGAGAGACTAACCTGAAGGTCTGCTTATAAACATTATTTGAGTCTAGACTAAAACTTTCGCTAGAGGATTAACCACACTTTCTTTTTTATGCTTACTTCTATCACCTCACCTCATTTAGACCCCTTTTACACCTGGTTTTAAGTTGTGTCTCAAGTGATCCGATCACATGTGGTCGGGCAAGACACATCGCTTTTTTACACCTGGCACTTAAATGCATCCCCTGCGACCACATGTGTTCAGATTTCAAGTGGAGGGTCTCTGATTTCTTGAAGACATACATCAATCACTATGTGGAATTGTGTGTCACTTTATGATATTTTGGAACAAAGTCAGACGTGAAAAAAAAGCATGAAAACAATGACACTTTGGATGGTTTGGATGCAGTTGAAATTTAATCTTAAGCACAAAAGTAACATTTCAAGCAGAATCTGTGCTGCAGATTTTTGTGCTTCTCATAAGTGTCCCTACATTTTGATTTCAGACACACAGAAGATTAGTGAAGTTCTCACGCTTGTGTATATATCCACTTTTTACATTTTAATCAGACAGTTATTTCCTTATAAAGCCACTCGTAACTGATTAGATTAGATTTAAGGACGGAATTGCATTTACACCTCAAATGGGTTGTGCATTTTTGACCACGTTCATATGTGGTTTTTGTGATCCATTCACAAAACGTTTTAGACCCCTTTAGACCTGAATTTAGTGCTGAAGTTGTGTTTAACAACGGATATATGCCTGCAGCCCAAACAATTACATTTATCCAATTTGTCAACAGTTTCATTTCATATTTCAACAGTAATATTGCATATAGAAATTGTATTTTTAAGTCGTAAAGTAGTTGTCTTGAATGCAGACTCAAGTGTTAAGCTGAAAGTGTGTTCTCTGCTGATGTTCAGACCCACTATTCAGTGCCAGAAACGGCTGTGTTGCAGTCGGTGTCGCGGCTGGAGTCTCTGCAGGCGGTGGTGGAGTGTCAGCAGCCCGAGGCTGATTTATACAGGTACAACTGGAAACCATTCAGAAACTACAACCACTGATATCCTCTTCCCTAATTGGGACAGTTTTTACACTGCTTTACAATTCTACTTAATTTTACACTCACACTTGCTGTTGACCAATTTTGGCTCTCCTATTACTGTATTTTCCTGACACAGCACATGCTCTCTCCTCTCAGGTTTGTCGGGAGAATAACTGTGACCCAACAAGGAGAGGAGATAGTGAGGTGAGACTAGCTTCAGATTTGACATCAAGCAGTTTCCATGGAAAAAAGAAAATGAAAAGAATTATTAAAAGAGGAACAGATAAGCAATACAAACATATCATGTTTTTTTTAATGACTTGTTGGCTCTGTTCCAAACCCTAGTGAGCTGCCGTGTTGTCTACTGCCTACATAGGCAGTTTACTTTCTAAGAAAGCAATCTATGTGAACCCTGATACGCGAGTTATTTGGAACACTCTACATAGGCAGCAACACACATCACACAAATAGTGCTCCTTTAAACAAAACTCGAGTTGGGATGATGTTAGTGGATGATTCTCACAAAACCCATCAAGGAATCATTTAACCCCAAATCAATACAAAAAATATGAAGTTATGATCTGCAAAATAAAATGAAAATAAATTCAGTGTTAGGTGATTTTTTTAGATTTGTATTTGGTTTTGAATGAATTAGTCGACATTTTGACTCATCTACTATCTTGTAGCCTCTATAAGGTGAGAACACCTATTATGCCTAAAAATGCTGCTTGTATAGACAGCTCATTATCTGTTGTGTTGAGTGTGGTATAATATAGGAAAAGGCAGTGTTTGTTGATTTTTAATCTTTTTTTTCATTCATCCTTTTCAGGCCTTTAGGACCAGAGAACCTTCTGCTTCGAGGAGCCAGATTAAAAAACACCAAAGAGATATTTGGTACAGCATGTACAATGCTTTATTGTGAATCAGTTACATTCTTGACATTAAAACAACAACATGAAATTTGTTAAATGTATTCACAATGCATATTACTTTAGTTTTTCTAAATGGGGCAGAATACAGCAGGAAAACTTTATTTTACCCATCAGAAGTTGATTGGATCATTATTTAATGGCTATGATATTATTGGTCAATATTTTATTCCTACCCGTATGAACGTGGTTGTGGTTGCAGAAAATAGAATTTAACAACATAAGACTTTGCAAATAGTCTTTTGATTTCTGTTAGATCATTTGATTTTTATAATAATATTAATTATGTAAACATGTATTTTATTTTGCACTAATATTTTTTATATAATTTTATGGCATCCCTCAGCGTTGAGAATATTTCATTTTGAATCATTTAGGTGTGGCGGTCTACACGGGCATGGAGTCCAAGATGGCTCTGAACTACAAGTGCAAATCCCAAAAACGCTCTGCAGTAGAGAAGTATGTTATACCTCCGCTTTCAAATGACTGCTGTCCCTTAGCAGATCCGTACACCATTATGGTCACATAATCTCTCTCTCATGTCTCTCTTCTGCAGATCCATGAATACATTTCTTATCATCTACTTGGGCATTCTGCTGTTTGAAGCCATTCTCAGCACTATTTTGAAGTACGCGTGGCAGGCAGAGAAAAAGTGGGACGAGCCTTTTTACAATGAGAAAACAGACCAAGAGAGAAACAGCAGCCAGGTCACTACATCTTCTCATTAGTGATGCAGCTAAATGAAAATTCTTGTCCGAAATCTCTGCACACAAAATTCTGTTAAATTTATGGGAAAAAACGGGTAGCTGATTGCCCGAAATTCACCATAAAAATACAGTTCCAAAATTTCAGGCATTACGGGATGTCATTTTGGTGCCTGTATATTTTACGATTCACAACCATTGTATCATTAAATTATGTTGGGTTAAAATACTAATCTACTGGAGGAACATATCTGTAAATCTGCTGTAAATATTTATAGATAGTGCACAATAACAACGTTTCCATTTGATTGCAATTCCTCATCTTCTGATTGCTTTTATTTGTTAATTAAAATGACATGGCTGGAGTCACTCAGCACGCCCTGGATTCGAACTCACGATTCCAGGGGTGGTAGTCAGCGTCTTTACTTGATGAGCTACCCTGCCCCCCTATAATGAAAATAATATTACATAACATTTAATAAAAATCTAAAAATACATTTCAATAAAGATTCAATCAAACGTTATGAAATGTGTGTGGTAATGCCCTGTTTTGTTTTTAAGGGTTTACCATAAAAACACGTATCTTCTTGTTAAACATAATATCAAATTTCACCGGTAACCAAAAATTAGTCATTCATTTTACAATTCTGCTTCATTTTACACTCACACTTGCAGTTCAGACATATTGATGACTATGTAGCAGACTCAGACTACCAAGGAGGAAGCAGGAACTGGAGTGAGCAATCTTCAATTCATCAACAGAACTTCAATTTCAAACTCAAATTTAAACAGTACAACAAAATATAGATGCACACACAGACATGTGCATCTCTCTCTCGCTCTCTTCAACTGGCGTCTCCGGCTCGTCCTTATCCCCCTCCCAGCTGATTAAGACAATTCAGCGCCATGCGTGCATCCTCATGGCCCGGCCATGGCCGCCGCCTCGTCACTCTCCTCCACTGCCCGATTCAGGCCGGGTAAACCTCCAGCTTGATGTACTCCCCTCCCTTCCTGGAGGGAAGGTTTTGGTCTTCCAACTGTCCTTCTGCCGGCAGGTCTTCCCCGCCTCTTTGGACCCTGGGAGAGATGAGGGGAGAGGGATAGAGTAAGGGGTATAGAGAGAGAGAAGAGAGAGAGAGAAAATAGAAACACTCTAGTCCCCAACCATGCCGCCATTTCGGTCCTCAGCCAGCTGGGCAGCGGTCCTTTGCGATGCTGGGCAATGGCACTGGACCTCACCTCCTGGTGGACAGTAGCGGCTCCTCTTCCCTCGAGCAACTGGCAGCTGCTCCTCAACTTCCTGGCGGACAGCAGTGAGTTCCCCAGGCCCTTGGTGGATGGCAGCGGCTCCTTTGTCTCTTGGCGGACAGCAGCGGACACCTCTGCCTTAACCTCTGTCGGGCGAACCGCTCCAGTACCATCGTATCATACCTCCTAGACGTTGTGTCCCTCCCCCAGTGGTGTGGGCTTTTCAGACAGCTTTTTTCACCACTGTGGCAGACTCTGCCTTCCCTACCAAGGAGAAGCGGGAACCGGAGTGAACAATCAACAGAACTTTAATTTCAAAGTCAAATTTGAACTGTACAACAAAACATAGATGCAGACACACAGACATGAATTCAAAATTCAGACACCTTCCAAAATTCCTCCAAGAGCACAGCGACAACTTATCCAGAAAGTCACATAAAAGCCAAGGACAACATACACGGAACTGCAGGTCTCTCTCGCATCAATAATGGTCACTGTTCACTATCAGTAAGACATTGACCAAATGTTTGGAAGACAGGGGTCCCGATACATTTGGCGTAAATCAAACACAGAATTCCACAAAAAGAACATCATACCTACTGTCAAGCATGGTGGTGGTAGTGTGATTGTGTGTGGATCCTTTGCTGCTTCAGGGGCAGGATGACTTGCAATAGTTGAAGGAAACATGAATTCTACTCTCTACCAGAAAATCCTAAAGGAGAGCGTCCAGTCATCAGTGCATGAGTTGAAGCTCAAGCGCAACTGGATTATGCAGCAAGACAATGATCCAAAGCATAGGACTAAGTCCACCTCTGAATGGCTCAAAAGAAGCTAAATTAAAGTTTTGGAATGGCCTAGTCAAAGTCCTGACTTGAACTCAATTGAGATGATGTGGCATAACCTTAAACGGGCAGTTCATTCTCAAAAACCCTCCAATGTGTCTGAACTAAAGCAGTTCTGCAAAGAAGAGTGGGCAAAAATTTCACTAAAGTGCTGTGAAAGACTGATCTCCAGTTAACGGATGCGTTTGGTTTCAGTTGTTGCTGTTAAAGTTTAAGGGAGCAGCTCGTTTTTCAAATTGGTGAAATACTGTAGGTGCTTGATAACTTTTTTTTGATTCAATAAGAAAAACAACTATATATTTGAAAACTGCAATTTGTGTTTATTCAGATTGCCTTTGTTTTATGTTATATCTCATTTGAAGATCTAAAACAGTTTTGGATGAAAAATACACAAAAATAGAAGAAACCGGGAAGGGGCAAATACTTTTTTCACAGAACTGTATGTGACACCAGGCGGGTTGTCTGGTTCTTTGACTGCCCACGACACTCGTGAACAAATCTGCTCTGTTTGCACTTTTGTGTTTTGAGAACATTTGCTAAGATGTGTTGCTGTCTTCTCTTCACAGATTTTGAAGTTCATTTCAGACTTCCTGGCTTTCCTAGTGTTGTACAACTTCATAATCCCCATCTCACTGTACGTGACAGTTGAGCTGCAGAAGTTTCTGGGCTCTTTTTTCATAGGCTGGGACTTGGATCTGTACCATGAGGAGAGTGACCAAAAGGCTCAAGTCAACACATCAGACCTGAACGAGGAGCTGGGCCAGGTTCGAGTGTATATTTGAAGCTTTTTGCCTTGTGTGGTACAACACTAGCTGTATTTATGAGAATAATACGTTAATGCTGTGCCCCAGGTGGAGTACGTTTTCACTGACAAAACGGGAACTCTCACCGAGAACGAGATGCAGTTCAGAGAATGCTCCATCAACGGCATCAAATACCAGGAGATCAACGGGAAGCTCATCCCTGAAGGAATGACAGAAGATTTCCCAGATGGATCTGTGCCTTATCTGGTAAGGTTAAATCTTGCACAGTCAAACTAGGGGTGGGAATAAGTAGGTACCTGACAATTCGATGTTATATTGATATTTTCACAATGCAATGGTATTGCAGTTCAAAACTGTGATAAATTGTCCTTTTACTAGTTTCTCATTCATCTTCATTGGACTTTGTTGATTTGTCCAACAAGTGCTCAATTTCCTGCATTAATTCATCATTGAGCCATCAAAGCAGCGTACTTGCTAACTAGTGCCTCAAGCAGTTGGGGGAAGTGGTGGCTCAGCGGTTAAGGCTCTGGGTTACTGACCAGAAGGTTGGGGGTTCAAGCCCCAGCACCGCCAAGACACCACTGTTGGGCCCTTGAGCAAGGCCCTTGATCCTATTTGCTCCAGGGGCGCCGAATCATGGCTGACCCTGCACTCTGACCCCAGCTTAGCTGGGATATGTGAAAAATAAATAATTTCACTGTATATATGCAGAAATGTATGTGTAATGTGTGACAATTGATCAATAAATTAAAAAATTAAAAAAAAAAAAATTAAATTAAATTAAAATTAAAAAATTAAATTAAAATTAAAAAATTAAAATTAAATTAATTAAATTAAGCACAACATCTTTCAATGATTTGATGCAATGAACTAAACAAACTTGGACAAATCTAGTGATCTCATTGTAACAGGTTCCAAATTTATACAAAGCAATTCATTGCTAGTTAACATTATTGTTATAAAGGCTGTGGCAATAACAGCAGAGAACATTAGATTTAAAAATAAGAGACATGTCACCCATGCCAATTAAGAAACAGACACTCTGCAGTGCATAATAATGCCATGGTCTCATGCATTAGCCAGTCATGTGTTAGATCAGATTTTAGTTAATTCTGTATTTGTGTGTGGACTTATTTCAGAACATAGAAGAGGAGTTATTCCTGAAAGCCGTTTCGCTGTGTCACACAGTGCAGATCAGTTATGATCAAACAGATGGACTGGGAGATCCCTTCTCACATGCCAATGGCTTCTCACCACAGATGGAATATTATGCCTCCTCTCCTGATGAGAAAGCCCTTGTGGAAGCCACAAAGAGGTGAGAGCACAGCTTATGATCCTCTGGTTTCTCAGTTATCTAAAAAAAATATGCCATGAAAACATCTCATTCAACTGGTGCGCTATATTGCGAGTCACTGAAGCCATACGGCATATTTGTGTGAGTGACAGACTAACATATAAGCTGTTGAAACTGAAAATCTTTCTATTTTTGTGTATCCTTTATTTTGTGTGTGGTATTTTAATTGCAGGATGGGGGTCACATTCACAGGCAGCAATGGAGAAAACATGGCGATAAAAACATTTGGCAAAGCAGAGAAGTACATCACACTTTTGCACTTATAATATATATGCAAATGTGGGCAATATAAAATCTCATCACATGAGTTTTATTTAACAGCTGCCATTCTGCATACAGGTATAAACTTCTCCACGTTCTTGAGTTTGATGCAAACCGAAGACGAATGAGCGTGATACTGCAGACTCCTTCAGGCATGTTTCTCTTAACACAGATGTGCTGTTTATGATATTGCTTCAACACATGAAGAGTGACCTAATGACCTTCTGTCTCTCATTAGGTGAAAATGTGCTATTTATAAAAGGAGCCGAATCGGCCATCCTCCCCTACGCCAAAAGTGGAGAGATTGATAAAACCAGAGTCCATGTGGATGAGTTTGCCCTGGTGAGCTTTTAAATCATCCTCTCTGTATCATTGCTGCTTTCTGGGTTTTTTTGTTAGTGCCTCTGAAGCCACTCAGAACAGTAGAACAACAACTTAAAATGCACTTACAACTCCAGTATTCACATAACAATGCTCTAGTGACTTCCTTGCTCCCTAGAATCAACTTAGAACAACCTTGCGACCACCCTAGCATTCGCATTGCATCCCTTTTAACTTTTTTAGCAACCTTCAGAACACCATAGCAAACGCGTAGCAATCACCCTGAATACTCTTGCAAACACCCTAGTATCCACATAGAATTTCCATTATAACTCACTCACAACCTCCCAGAACACCTTGACTATGTAGCAACACTCTAGTGACTCAATAACACCACACCACCCTAGCTTCGACTTAGCAACACCCTTGTAACTCCCTAGCAATCTCCCAGAACACCATAGCAACCACTTCAAACACTTCAGCAATCACCCTAGCATCCACATAGCAACATGCTAGAGAACTCTCTGAACTCCCCAACCACTACATAGCAACAACTTAGAACACCCTTGCAACCTCTCTAGCATCCGCATATCAACACCCTTGTAACTTTTTTAGCCACATCCTAGAACACCTTAACATCTGCATATCAACAACTTAAAAAACCCTTGCAGCCACTACTGCATCCACATAGCAATACCCCAGTAATTCCCTAGCAACCTCCCAGAATACTATAGCAACTACTTGGAACATTCTTGCAACTTCCTGAGCATCCACATAGCAAAGCCCAAGTAACAATATAGCAAAACGATGGAACACCTTTGTAACCACCCCAGCATTCACATTGCAACTCTCTAGTAAATCTAAAGCAATCTCCCAGAACACCATTGGAACCACATAGCAACCAACTAAAACACCTTAGAAACTGTCTAGCAATGCCTTAGCAACCACCAAGGTAACCGTAGCATTCTAAACACCATAGCGTTGTGTTGGTGAGTTCTGCATGGTTTAGCATCACTCGCATTCTTTTCAGAACATGTGAAAATGTTCATTCAGTATTTCTAATGACATTGATGTCTGGTGAATGTTGTTGAGAATGTGTGTTGATAATGAGCTTAGTTTGGTGTACTGTTAAATAAGACTCATATCAGCTGTGCTCAGAACTACACCCATGAGAGTGACTTGAGTCCCACATCACCCATCATCATATGATAACACACAAATACACTCAACAATCCTCTGAGAATAATACTAACACTGATGGGATGTGTTAAGAAACAAAACGTAATTGTGGACATGGAGCAAGGGGTTGTGTCTCTAAAGCAACTTCTTTGCCTGCAATGTACTCTTTGCAGTCATAAACAAACAATACTCACCTTTAAATGAGCTTTAGCATATTTGTTTTAGCAGTAATATCAAAATACACATGGAGAATCAAGAGATATCACTGATGTCAGTTTTGACGATTGAAGTTTTGGTATTGTGACAAATGTAGCTGCTGCATACTTATGTTTTTTTTTTTTTTCTTGTCTTTATCTTTTGCAGAAGGGTTTGAGGACACTGGTTGTGGCCTGCAGACACTTCAGTGCTGATGAGTATAAGGAAGTGGACAGACGGCTCCATGAAGCCAGAACGGCTCTACAGCAGAGAGAGGAAAGGCTGGCTGAGGTCTTCAACTTCATTGAGAAAGACCTGGAGCTGCTGGGAGCCACTGGGGTGGAGGACAAGTGAGTCAACACCTACATAAGAACACAAACGCAGTCTTGATGGGGAATGAAATCCCATGTTTGACTTGATCTGACTGTCACATGGGATTAAGCTATGCAATTATTTATTTATGTTTAATTTTTTACATACCAGATCACAATTTTTTCAACTAAACACAATGACTTTGCACTTAAAATTAAAAAATAATTCCTTGCTGTTCCAATAAGTGAATTTTGTATTTATTTATTTTTTTTTCCTCCTGGCTACTAGAAATGCGTACATCAATTAACTATATGGCAATGGTCTGTATGGCAACATTTTGGTTTACATACACATTTATAACAACATGAGGATGAGTAAATAATGATAGAATTTGCACATGACTTTGAGGCTAATATTCTGACTGGTGGTGATCGAGGCTAACATTCAGTCATACTTAGAACAAGAAATAATACGAGTTTTGAGCAGTATGAAGGTGAGTAAATGATGACACAATTTTCATTTTATGGTGAACTATTCCTGTAAGCTTACACTTTAAAATTAACAAAATAGTTTACTTGGAAAGTGCAGTTATTTGTATGAGAATTAGTCATCAACAAAAGTAATGATAGTGACAGGGGTGTGAGGAGTTGAGACTCATGATTATTGGATAGCCTCCTGCTTGTAGAGCAGGAAATCAGCGTGAGTCAGTATACAGCTGCAGCTAATGCAGTTAGACACTGTGATGTGACTCATGCAGCTCTCTGTGTACTTAAGGCCGGCCATCAATCTCTGTGTGCATGTGAATGGCAGCACAATGCCACGTTACACAGGAACGTGTCGTGCTGTAATCGTGCTGCACTGACTGTCGTTGTGATTTCCATGAGTCTTTTTACAAACTATTCAAGGGTCCTTTAACCCCGTGTTTCATCACAGTTCAGTTCTCACCATTTAAAAAAAAAAATCATAGGGAAGTTCGATTCATTTTAGCAAATTGGTTTGTTCAGATGGTTCTGTGCTATCCCTTGCGCAGCATTTTACGATTCATTTTGCTGTTGATCATTATATTTTTACTACATTTATAATCAGCCAAATTCTGTTTGAAAAATGTGTTGTCCCAGTATTATAAAATAGCATCATACTTAAGAACAAATCAAAATCAAATCAAATCAAATCACTTTGTCACACTACTGTGTACACGAGTGCAACAGTAGGTGAAATTCTTGTGTGCAGTTCCGAGTAACATAGCAGTCATGACAGTGACGAGACATAAACCACTTTACAATAAACAACATATTTACACAAAACAATTTACATAACAAATGTACACATACTTACACAACAATTTACATAACAAATGTACACAATACACACAATGTAGAATACACATACACTAGATACGGGTATAAATATATATAAACACTAATTGAATTGGGAGAATATATTGACAGAGTGATGATTAATAAAGTGCAGTGCTGATTGTTGATCGTGAGAGATCATGTGTTCAAAAGTCTTATTGCTTGTGGGAAGAAGCTGTCATGTAGTCGGGTGGTGCGTAACATCACTAAACATCGAGAACAGTGTTGCCAAAATTAGTAATAATATGAACTATTAATAGTTATTTATTCCCATATTGCCACCAGTGTCTCACAACAGTGTTTTTTTCTTAGTCATCCTTCTGCCTTGGTGGATCTACCAACACTTGATTGTTTGTTCAAGTCATTAAAAAGAATTGGCTAAAAGAATGATTTGTTCACAAATCCTACATCACTTCTTGTCAAAACATAGAGGATTGCATTTGGGAAGTGTAATAGAGTAAATTTAGTTAATTAAATCAGTTTTAGATGCAGTTTTTAAAATCCATTGTGTATGAATGCTTTAAATGCACTGTTTTACCAAAACAATATTGAATACCTCCACTTTTAGATGAGAGAAGATGGTTACATTTTCTGTTTTGTAAAGTTATATCATGTAAAAGTATTGTCAAATTTTTATCTTATGCAAAACACCCCAGTGAGCATAATTAATTTAAAAAAAAAAAAATTTGATTTGTAATGGTTCACACAGGGGCTTCCACGCTGACACTACCAATTATTGTTTCTTACTGTAATTTTAACAATAATTTAACAACAAGCATGTATTGTCTTGTTATGCAATATACATTTTTTACCATTAACTATCAAGTAAAATCATACTTTTTTAGATCTAAACTTACAGTACTTTACTGTACAACCAAATGGACTGGTTTGAGTATTTCTGGGATTTTCACGCACAACAGTCTCTAGAATTTACTCTGAATGGTTCCAAATCAAAAAACATCCAGTGAGGGGCAGTTCTGTGAATAGAAATGTCTTGTTGATGAGAGTTCAACAGAGAATGGTCAGAGAAAGTCTACAGTAACTCAGATAACCACTCTGTACAATTGTGTTGAGAAGAATATCATCTCAGAATGCTAAACTGAGATAAGGGTTGGCACTGTTTTGGCCATATATACACTACCGTTCAAAAGTTTGGGGTCACTTGTCTGAAATGTTTCTCATGATCTTAAAAATCTTTTGATCTGAAGGTGTATGCTTAAAAGTTTGAAATTAACTTTGTAGACAAAATATTATTCTGCCAAAACATATACATTTATTTAATTACAAATCTAAAATTTCCTAAAAAAAAAAAAAGTTTTTGAAATGGATGACTTGGATCAAAATATGAAGAAAAGAAGCCAATAAGTGCCCAACATAGAGAACTTTTAATTGGGAACTCCTTCAATACTGTTTAAAAAGCATCCCGGGGTGATTCCTCAAGAAGTTGGTTGAGAAAATGTCACGAGTACATGTCTGCAAAATCTAGGCAAAGGGTGACTACTTTGAAGATGCTAAAATATTACATAGTTTTGGATTTATTTTGGATTTTTTGGTCACAAAATAATTCCCATATTTCCATTTCTATTATTCCATAGTTTTGCTGACTACTATTATTCTAAAATGTGAAATAAATAAATAAAGAATGAGTAAGTGACCCCAAACTTTTGAACGGTAGTGTATATATATATATATATATATATATATATATATATATATATATATATATATATATATATATATATATATATATATATATATAATTTTTTTTTGCCGCATATTTTTGGGCATTGTTTTAGTCTATTACACAAAGGCTTTTATCAAAATATCAAATATTTTTCTGGTATTTCCCAAAGGGGGAAAAATTAAATATACTGAAAAACATGTTATGCCGGGTTTTTTTTCAAAATAATAATAGAAAAAGCCCCCCCTTTATGATTGCGCTTTAAATCATTAAAAACATTAAACTTAATGTATAATAAACATAAAATTCTTACACAACTCTGTAAGGGAGAGCGATGCCCCTTCTATCAACATTCTCTGATCTAATTAAAATAAATAGATCATCTGAAGATATACTAAAATATAATGTCAATTAAGCCATTTATTAACTTTGTCATATATAATATAGCAATAATTTAGACACTTATACACAACAAAGCCAGAGGATTGGCCAAAATAATGTATAGATTGATGACACACATACACATGCTTAAAGGGAATTATGTAAATTGCATATCTGACTGCATGGAATTAACAGGGTTTCAGCAGATCCTTAAAAAGTCTTAAAATGTCTTGAATTAAGTTTTCCAAAATGTAAGGTCATAAAAAGTCTTAAATATCTTAAATGATACAACAAAAGTCTTAATATTTATTTAAAGAGGTCTTAAATTTAGGGGCAGAAAGACAGGAATCGTGATATGACCTAATGTGAATATCAAACTTCAAAAGAAAAAAAAAGTTGCAGTTGGGTGATATTTTACCTGAGTTTTGAAGATTAAAATCCACCATACAAAAAGTGCAAGTGTTGTGTCAAATGTTTATTTAACTTTATATTTTATAGTGGAGATTGATAGTATTATTTTTATTAACGTTACTTGGCGGTTCTTTACAATGGGGTAATAGGGGACTATTCACACCTACAGCAGACACCTACACCCCCAGACCCCCGTAATGGCACACCTACACTTGAAATGTAGGTGTAATAATAAACTTGAGTGTTTACCTTTAAAGTTGTTATGGTTTTCCATGTGAATGTAATTTTTTAAGCTATACGGATGTATACACGTAATGTTATCTGATCACTTTCTTTATAACATTTACGCCTACCTTGAATAATTAGAGTCCTTCCCTCCCCCAGTTTCTAGCTGACCCCCACAAAGGAGAAATTCGATAGATGTAAAACAAAAGAATCATGAATGGGGCAGTTTGAATCTAATGTTCTTTTTTAAGAATTTCAGCTTTAAGTAATCAATTTGTGGCAAAAAATAACTATTATAAATGGAACACTTTTTAACAAAACATTTAATAATATATACACTGCATGCCCAATTATTGGGCAAGTGAGTATTCTGATCTTATCATTATTACCATATAAACTTGAATACTTATTGGATTCAATCATTTTCAGGTGGTATGTATTTGTGTAATGAGGGAGGGTGTGGCGAAAGTGACTAATACCAATACTAACAACAATATCAAGGTGTGCATAATTATTAGGCAGCTTCATTACCTCAGGTAAATGGGCCAAAAAACACTGAAAATTCAAATATTGTAAAATGCCTTTCAGACGGATGTAACACTCTTGTAATGGCTAAAATATTGAGGGATGACCACCGGACAATCAAACGTTTTGTTGTGAAAAGTCAACTGGGGTGCAAAAAAACGCATGAAGAAGAAAAGACGGAAATTAATTGCAAAAGACTTGAGAAGAATTAAATGTGAAGCTATCAGGAACCCATTATTCTCCAATGCTACCATATTCCAAAACTGCAACCTACCTGGAGTTTCCAGAAGTACAAGGTTTCAAGTGCTCAGAGACATGGCCAAGGTCAAGAAGGCTGAAACACGACCACCACTGAATATATTCACAAGTTGAAATGACAAGTTTGGGCAAAGAAATACCTGAAGACAAAGGTTTTATGGACGGATGAAATGAGAGTGACTCTTGATGGACCAGATGGCTGGGGCCATGGCTGGATCACTAATGGACACAGGGCACCACTTCGAGTCAGGTATCAGCAAGGTGGAGGAGGGGTACTGGTATGCGTTGCTATCATTACGGATGAGGTAGTTGGACCTTTTCGAGATGAAGATGGACTGAAACTCAACTCCCAAACCTACTGCAGGTTTCTGGAAAGTACTTTCTTCAAGCAGTGGTACAGGATGAAGTCCTCAGCATTCAAGAAGGCCATGAACATTATACAGGACAATGCTCCATCACATGCATCCAAGTACTCCACTGCTTGGCTAGCCAGCAATGGCCTTAAAGATGCCCAAATAATGACTTCCTCACCTGACTTAAATCCTACTGAGAACATGTGGGCCCTTCTCAAACATGAGATTTACAGTGATGGAAGACAATACACCTCATTAAACAGCATTTTCGAGGCTGTGGTTGCTGCTTCAGCGAAAGTTGATCGTGAACAGATCAAGAAACTGACAGACTCCATCAAAGGCTCATGGCAGTTTTTGAAAAGATGGGTGGCTATATTGGTCACTGAATATTTTTGAAATGCCAAAAATGTTATTTAATTGTCATTTTGTTTTACTTATTTGTTGCACCTACTCTAACAATTGAGTTGGGAGAAATTATTCTTGTAATTTTGTTGCCTAATAATTGTGCACACTTATATATTCCCCTGAGAAAGACAAAACTAAATGTTTCTTTGTTAAACATTCAGGTTCAATAACATTTTGATTGACTGAGAGCATTGTGTTTGTTCAACAATAAAATTAATCCTGAGGAATACAATTTGTCTAATAATTGGGCATGCAGTGTACATTGGCAGCCAAAAGTTTGGAATAATGTACAGATTTAGATTTTTCTGAAAGAAATTGGTACTTTAATTCACCAAAGTGGCATTCAACTGCTCACAAAGTATAGTCAGGACATTACTGATGTAAAAAACAGCACCATCAGTATTTGAAAAAAATAATTTTGATCTAATCTAGACAGGCCCCATTTCCAGCAGCCATCATTCCAACACCTTATCCTTGATTAATCATGCTAAATTGCTAATTTGGTATTAGAAAATCACTTGCCATTATATCAAACACAGTTGAAAGCTATTTGGTTCATTAAATGATTTGTTTTTGAGTTGCCAGAGTATGCAATAGACTGGCATGTCTTAAGGTCAATATTAGGTCAAAAATGGCAAAAAGAAACCGCTTTCTCTAGAAACCCATCAGTCTATCATTGTTTTGAGAAATGAAGGCTATACAATGCTTGAAATTGCCATAAAACTTTGCCATTTCATACTACAGTCTTCAAAGACAAAGGACAGCTGGCTCTAACAAGGACAGAAAGAGATTTGGAAGACCAGATGTGCAACTAAACAAGAGGATAAGTAAATCAGAGTCTCTAGTTTGAGAAATAGATGCCTCACATGTCCTCAGCTGACAGCTTTATTGAATTCTACCCGCTCAACACCAGTGACCGTGATCAACGCGGTGACACGCGGCGCATGTGGCAGGACATCCAGGCCATCACCAACTACAGGACAACATCAGTTGCCTGTGACAAAGATGCCTCCCTCACAGATGCGCAGAACGACTTCCACACTCGGTTTGAAGTGCAGAACGACGTGGTGGCGAGGAAGACCACCCCTCCTCCCAACGACCAGGTGCTCTGTCTTACCACGGCTGTTTTGATGAAACTCTACATAGAGTCAACCCACAGAAGGCTGCTTGACCAGACAACATTCCTGGCAGAGTGCTCAGAGGATGTGCAGACCACCTGACAGATGTTCTTACCGACATCTTCATCATCTCTCTGAGCAGCACCATCGTTCCAACGTGCTTCAAGGCCACCACCATCGTCCCCATGCCAAAGAAGTCTTCAGTGTCCTGCCTCAACGACTACCGTCCCATCGCACTCACACCCATCATCATGAAGTGCTTCGAGAGGCTCGTCATGAGGCACATTAAGACCCAGCTGCCCACCTCACTAGACCCACTGCAGTTTGCGTATCATCCAAACCGTTCAACAGACGATGCCATCGCCACAACCCTCCATCTGGCCCTCACCCACCTAGATAAAAAGGACTCATATGTTTGAATGCTGTTCATAGACTTCAGCTCAGCATTCAACACGATCATTCCCCAGCATCTGATTGGAATGCTGGGCCTGGACACCTCCCTCTGCAACTGTATCCTGGACTTCCTGACTGGGAGACCTCAGTCAGTCCGGATCGGGAACAGCATCTCCACCACCACCACGCTGAGCAATGGGGCCCCCCAGGGCTGTGTGCTCAGTCCACTGCTGTTCACTCTGCTGACTCACGACTGTACTGCAATGCACAACTCGAATCACATCATCAAGTTCGTTGATGACACGACAGTGGTGGGTCTCATCAGCAAGAACGACGAGTCAGCATACAGAGAGGAGGTGCAGCGGCTAACGGACTGGTTTAGAGCCAACAACCTGTCCCTGAATGTTGACAAAACAAAAGAGATGGTTGTTGACTTTAGGAAAGCACAAGGTGAACACTCTCCACTGAACATCGATTGCACAACTGTGTACTGGTCGGCGCTGCACTTTCTCTTTCTGTGTCTATTGTCCTGTTCATTGTTTTTGTAATTTATTGTACTGTCCCGTACTTTTTGCACACGTTTGCACGTGCACTTTATATAGGTACTTTATTTAGTCTGTGTAGTCTCATGTGGTTCTGGGTTTGTCCTATGTTGTTTTATGTAGCACTATGGTCCTGGAGGAATGTTGTCTCGTTTTGCTGTGTACTGTACTAACTGTATATGGTTGAATGACAATAAAACCACTTGAGTTTCATGTACAACAGTAAAGAGAAGACTCAGGGGTGCAGGCCTAATGGGATGAATTGCAAAGAAAAAGGCACTTTTGAATCAGAAAAACAAAAAGAAAAGGTTCGAGTGGGCAAAGAAACAGACATTGGACAACAGATAATTGGAAAAGAGTGTTACGGATCTTAACCCCATTGAGCTTTTGTGGTATCAGCTAGACTGTAAGGTGTGTGAGAAGTGCTCAACAAGACAGTCACATCTATGGCAAGTGCTACAGGAAGTGTGGGGTGAAATGTCACCTGAGTATCTGGACAGACTGACAGCTAAAATGTCAAGGATCTGCAAAGCTGTCATTGCTGCACGTGGAGGATTTTTTGATGAGAACTCTTTGAAGTAGTTTAAGAAGTTTTTCAAAATGTAATAGTAATTTTTTCACTTTATTCATGTCCTGACTATACATTGTGATCAGTTGAATGCCACTTTGGTGAATAAAAATATACATTTCTTTCCATAAGAGCAAAATATGTTCATTATGCATTAAAGATGCACTAAAATTAACTTTGGTTTATGACAAAAAATAATGATACTGGTGTCACATACTTTTATAAATATCAATTAGGCTGCATTCAATTACATATCAATTTAACTTCAACCTAGGCTAATTATAAACCAGAAATGTTCATAAATATTTCAAAAGTGCTTTGTATTTTAGACATATAAATTAATAAACCAACCATTTTCCCATGTGTAGGCTACATGGTTTTTTTTTTTTTTTTTTCACTTCTAAAAATAATTTTCAAAGTTAAATAAAATAAAAACATTTGGGCTGCTTGTATTAAATACGCCAGTGGTCCACACCAACAATGTCATGCAGCAATGACTTAAAGTTCTCGAAGTTAAGATAAAATGTAGTGGGGAGAGTCTTCTCAAGATTGAGGACATGTCTGACTAATTTTTTTCCACCAAACTCATTTTGCTCATTCAGAGTTTGATTGGATTATTATTGATTTGAATGTGAATGGATATAATTAAACTTGTGATGAACTTGTTTTCAGTGCTACTTTAATCTATAGCCCATGCTTTTATCCAAGAATTGCACCATTTATTAAATAAAGATATTCTCCACGTCCATAATCGCATGGACGCAACGATTGGCCAAAACCACTCAAGCGATGTAAGATTAATTTGTACACAGCCACTGATCAAGAGTCAGCCTTCCAATTCTCACTACTTAAAGTTTGAATTTGAGGTGGGGAAGCTGATCCTAGACCAGAAGTCAGAAGCCAGCATTTGCAGTTAATCCAGGATGGACTTCAAAGACATTAGTCATTAATCTTACAGTTCAAACAAAATCGATGTTTAAACACTCCCCCTTAAACACTTAATTAGTTTAATAATTTTAAACCATGACGTATACATAAGTAATATTGGCACTATATTCATGATGTTTAGTCAGAGAGGAACTGGCCCTCACAGTGAGTCTGGTTTCTCCCAAGGTTATTTTTCTCCATTAATCAACATCTTATGGAGTTTTGTGTTCCTTGCCACAATCACCTTCAGCTTGCTCACTGGGGTTATAAATATAATTATTTAATTATTTTTAAACACGATTAACAATCTTATTTTATCTAATTACACAATGATGATTCATCGACATTATAGACATTACAGTTTTATCTTCTGTTAATGTCTTATCTTCTGTAAAGCTGCTTTGAAACGATGTGTGTTGTGAAAGGCACTTTACAAATAAAAATTACTTGACTTGAATTGACTTGACATTAATTCGTAAAACAAATCAACCAGGTTTAAAATGAATCACTTTAAAATATGTAATTCCAAACAAAATATTAAAATATCTAAATATTAGCCTGCAAAACTCTATGCTTAACATCCAAGCAAGCAGCAAGCAACATGACTTAAGTTACAGTGTCTGACATGCCTGTGTGGAAAAATAAGAGAAATATTCCAAATATTTTAACACAGGTTTACTTTGCCAAGCACAACAAAAAAAAAGTAAATATTTGCATAAAAATAAATATTGATGTCCTTCATGGTCTATATCTTTTACATGTAGTTTGCTTGGATTTTCTGAAATAATTCCCTTCCCAAGAGTGCCTCCGACACAAAAATAAGCTATTGTACAATATGATCATAGACCGCTGATCTTTCACCATCCATCCATCGTCAACCGCTTATCCTGTGTACAGGGTCGCTGGAGCCTATCCCAGCTAACATTGGGCAAAAGGCAGGGTACACCCTGGACAGGTCGCCAGTCCATCGCAGGGCCACACATAGACAGACAACCACTCACACTCACATCCACACCTAGGACAATTTTTTGGAGACATCAATTAACCATGTCTTTGGATGGTGGGAGGAGGCCGGAGCCCCAGGAGAGAACCCACGCAGACACGGGGAGAACATGCAAACTCCACACAGAAAGGCCGGGGCAACCGGGCTAACCGGGGTTTGATCCCACAACCTTCTTGCTGTGAGGCGACAGTGCTAACCGCTACACCACTGGTGCTGCCTGCTGATCTTTCACATTTAAAAAATAAAATAAAATAAAAAATAAATCACATGCATGATTATTGTAGCTGCCAAGTACCTCTTTTATTAACGTAAGCTACAATAAATAATCCTGCCAGCCAGGTCATAGACATGTAAATAATATCACATGCTTTTCCTTCACAGTTTGTGAATACACATCTTCCGCTCTGCAATCGTATGTTTTAACATTGCGTCTCTTTATTTTATAATGCAAATGATGTAGCTCCAAATGTTGAGCATCTGTTGCATATTAACACTCAAGACAATGAAGGTAGGGGAGTAAGATGCAATAAAAATCCACCAAATGCGCCACCAGTTTTCACAAATTGGGTCCTAATCATGTGAAGCATAAACCCTGATTTTTCATTGGAAATGGCATTAAAAGTTAAGTGCACTTGGGAGCCTGGAGTTGCTGAGTGGCTCCAGCTAGGTCTTCTAAGAAACTAAATTGGCCCGGTTGCTAGGGAGGGTAGAGTCACATGGGTTAACCTCCTCATGGTCACGATTAGTGGTTCTCGCGCTCTGGAGCATGTGGTAAGTTGTTCATAGATCTTGGAGAGTAGCATGAGCCTTCTCATGCGGAGTCTCCACGGTGTCATGCACAACGAGTCACGTGATAAGATGTGCAGATTGACGGTCTCAAAAGCAGCTCTGCCACCCGGATTGAGGTGAGTAACCACACCACCACGAGGACATACTAAGTAGTGGGAATTGGGCATTCCAAATTGGGAGAAAAGGGGATCAAATAAAAAAATAAATAAAAAAGTTAAGTGCACTTAACAATTGGATCCCATTCGCCATAAGCACTCTGCACCGACAATGCTATGCAGCGATGACTTGAAAAGCTTTGGAAGTTAAAGATAAAATCCAGTGGAGACTTTTTCACAAGTTTAGGGAATGTGTCAGATAAATGTATTTCCACTAAAGTCAATGCTAGCTCGTTTCGAGTTTGATTGAATGGATATAATTAATAATTAAAACAGAAAAATTATTTTTTTAAAAGTTAACCAATTTACTACCAATGCTACCAATTTAGGTGAACTTGTTTTCAATGCAACTATGGACTGCACTATTTTATGTTTGTTATAAAATTGTAAAGAATTTTATAAATTAAGGCATTCTCCAGGTCAAAAATCGCATGGACACCGCACATAGCCGAAACCACTAATGGAAGATGAATTCACCTACAGCCACTGAAAGTGAGCCTTCACTTGTTACTAGTTATTAAGGTTTAAATTTGTAGAGGGGTAGCTGATCCTAGACCAGCAGTTACGAGCGTTTTCCCGGAGCGACAATCAAAATTTTGTATCAATTCACACGCCCATCACCCTTGACCAGCCACCTGCTGGCGATGCCAATCAGAGGATGAAGATATTTTGGGGGGTGTGTTGAGATTCAGGAGTTTTGTTTTGAGTCTGGTGTGCGATATATTAGGCACTTGGGTATCATTTGTTATTTTCACTGTATTTTGGGTGATGGTGCGGTCACTGACATTGAAAATAGACACATAAAGAGTTGGTCATGATCGCCAGACAGATCATTCTAAGGGACTGGAGGTCGACTGGAGCACCCTCCTTTCAGGAGTGGTGCCGGTGATGGGAAGGGTGCGGCCTATGAGGAGGGGTTGTTTAGAAGAATGGGAAAATACATCGGGTTTGTGGAGAAATGGGGAGGGATTTGGGTGGGTAATTTTGGATTTGGATGGGTGATTTAAAAAAATCAGGGAAGAGTCTGTGTTGTATAATCAACAATCCATAATGTTTTTTACATTACACCAAACATTTTTATTTATGAAATAAGACAAGCATTCACAAATGCTCTTTACAGTGACATATCCATATTAAACATGATTTAAAAACAATGCATTTGCTCTACACATTGAAATGTTATAATCTTTTAAAATAACCTAATACAAATTTTCAAAGAACCTGTGGCCTCCCTGCAATAAATGCGTATAGCAGCCCACACTTTGGAAACACACGTATTGCTTTGTCACCTTTGCAGTCCAACATTTCTTATCAGTGAATTTTTTATATTTAATATTTTCTCATAACTTTCTAACAAGTTAATAACTTAAATTCTGCATGTAATACTGTATGACACACCACAAAAGATGCAGCGGGGTGACCTGTCACTAACTAGACAGAAGGGAGTGAGCTCTTCCTCAAGACTTTCATCTGCCACCTGGTGGATATTGTGAGGATACAACACATGTAATTTAATTCTCAGAAGCCCTCCTGTGGTATGTTCAGTGATTTCACGTGATGGATTGCCTGATGGCGCATGGAAAAACATGTGTTTTCAAAGGTCACATCTGTAGATTAGAAATATGACCTGCTGTGTTTTTGTTTTTTGTATGTCTAGGCTGCAGGACAAGGTCCAGGAGACGATTGAAGCTCTGCGATTGGCTGGGATCAAAGTGTGGGTGTTGACTGGTGACAAACATGAGACAGCGGTCAGCGTGAGTCTCTCGTGCGGTCACTTCCACCGCACTATGAACATCCTTGAGCTCATACAGCAGAAATCAGACAACGAGTGTGCCGAGCAGCTCCGCAGGCTGGACCGGAGGTACACTTAATATTCTTCATGACATTCTAGCTAATTGAAGATGTTTAATGCTTCACTAGACCCTTCTTGGTTAGAAGGATTTACTGTGACTGCAAGGCCAGAAACATACTCTAGTCTACATACATATGTATGCAAAACTCAAAGAATACAGATGTGGGTTAAAAGCCACAAAACTTAAAATGAGGTGATATTCAGGATTCTCTAAAACTGTTTAGGATCAAAGAGGATCATGTGATCCAGCACGGGCTGGTGGTGGACGGGGCCAGTTTGTCACTGGCTCTTCGAGAACATGAGAAGCTCTTCATGGAGGTGTGTAAGAACTGCTCTGCAGTGCTTTGCTGCAGAATGGCTCCACTCCAGAAAGCAAAGGTGAGGTAATCTAACCCTTCTTGTGTGTGTTTCACATTAGAAGGCCAAAGTTTATGCACACTAATATGCCCAGTCCATGCTAAATAGCCCTCACACTGGCTTGTTGTATTCATAGTGCTGGTGTTAAATGGCTGCTGTGTTTTTGGCAGGTGGTGAGACTGTTGAAGACATCCCCAGAGAAGCCCATTACATTAGCTATTGGGGATGGAGCCAATGATGTCAGTATGATACAAGAGGCTCATGTTGGTATCGGTAGGCAGTGTTAATTTTTACCTTTTTTTGTTTGCTTTAGTCATCATTTTTGTCTCTTGATGAAAAAGTGCTTTAAATTTAAAAATGTTTTTTTTTGTGTTAATTTTCATCCTTAAAATTAACTGTCCTTTAGTCATGGCATGTCAAGTTTTTTTGTATATATTTGTAAAGTGCTTTTCATAATACAAATTTTTTCAATGCAGCTTTATAGTAAATAAAAAGCATACAGGAGGTAACAACCTTATCCTGAACATTGTGAAATTGTTGAAAGTGCTAATGGAATTGTTTAAAGCACTCTAGAAATTTTTGAAGCATTCTCCAAATGTTTGAAGCACTGTATAATCATTAAAAGCACTCTTGAATCATTGAATCCATTCTAGAAGAGTTTGAAGCACTGTAGAATTCTTTAAAGCATTGTAGAATAATTGAAGGCCCTCTAGAAACATTTCAAGCACTTTAGGACAATTGGAAGCCCTCTAGAATCTTTTGAATATCTCTAGAATAATTTAAAGCACTCTAAAATAGCTTGAAGCACTGTGTAATTATTTAAAGTATTCTAGAATAATTTAAAGCATTCTAGGATTGTTTGAAGCACTCAAGGATTGTTCGACGAATTCTAGAATCATTTGAATAACTCTAGAATCGTTTCAAGCAATGTATAATAATTTGAAGCATTCTAGAATCATTTAAAGCACTCTAGAAACCTTTTAAACGCTTTAGAATCATTTGAAGTTCTATACAATTGGTTGAAGCCTTCTAGAATTATTTAAACTGCTCTAGAATCATTTGAGGGAATCTATAATCATTATAAGTGGGGGGTTTTTCTTGTCATATTTTTGTTATCAGTATTTTTTAATTAAATTGTTTTTTATGGTCTCGTCTTGGCTTTCATTGATGAAATAAATATAACTTTGTCAAGGAATTGTTTTTGTCAGTGGTTTTGTGATGATCACTGTTGGTAGATAAAAGTAAAAACTAAATTAACAGGAAATCAAACAGCTTATGAGATGTACCGAAGGAAAACTCTTTGTAATTAAAATGTTAAAGTGTCTTGTAGAGAATTGTATTCTTTGCCATCAAGCTAACAGAATTCAATTCTTGCAGGTATCATGGGAAAAGAAGGAAGACAAGCTGTAAGAAACAGCGACTATGCATTCGCAAGGTTCAAATTCCTTGCCAAATTGCTGCTTGTTCACGGCCATTTCTACTACATTAGAATAGCAACCCTTGTGCAATACTTTTTCTACAAGGTACGTTTTCCCAATTACGGGAGCCATCCCCTTACTGCTGGGTGTAATTGTCATTGATTAATGCCATTCTTTTAATGCTCTTTGGTTTTTCTTGTAGAATGTGTGCTTTATCACTCCCCAGTTTTTATACCAGTTCTTCTGTTTGTTCTCACAACAAGTAAGTGTGTCTCTCTGTCAATTACCTGTATGCATTCTGGAGTCACTTGAGTTGTTGTCATGTGGTATGTCAGTGTATATCATTGCAAGTATGTTTTTAGTGGTTATTGCTGAGGCAATCAACTAATGCTTTTGTTCATACGTAGGATAAGGGTTAGGGATTGAAACAAACTCCTAACCCTAAGTATTAAACTTAGGTGCATAATTTGTCTTGCACCGTTTGTGCTACTGACATGAATGATGCAGATTCCTCATATAATGTAATAACAATTACATGACCTCATATGTATTTAGTATTTATATAGTATTTTGGCTTGGGCTAGTTGGCAACCATACAAAACACCCTATCAAACAAATAGAAAATTCTAGCAATCCTTTAGAAAAACCGGTGGTTGGTGGTTTTGCAACACTTTCTTCAGAAACTGTAAATATCTAGATTGGAATTGTTCCTCTACATACATGTTGTTCTTCCTCAGACTGTGAATATCGAGTTTTTCCTAATATGTTAGGTCCAATCTATGTTACAGAACTGAAGACATTAACAGAAAGTAGCTTGTGAACTCTGAAGGTTTCAGTGTGGATGCTTGACATGTTTTCTTGTGTTTTGCAGACCCTTTATGACAGCGTGTATCTGACGCTGTATAATATCTGCTTCACTTCTCTGCCCATACTGGTGTACAGTCTGTTTGAGCAGCTTGTTCACCCACATGTGCTGCAGAGCAAACCAGCACTTTACAGGTAAAACATCACAAGAAAACTCTACGACTTTCTCACTTGAAAGATATTTTCCTCAAAACTCAAGTTGAAAAAGTCTCAATGTCTAACCCTTCATCAGAGACATCAGTAAAAACTCCCTGCTGTCCTTCAAAACCTTTTTGTACTGGACGCTCCTGGGCTTCTGCCATGCCTTCATCTTCTTCTTTGGATCCTATATCCTGATGGGAGAAGACACAACGCTGATGGGAAACGGACAGGTCGGCATCTCACTCGACTTCCCCTCTTTGGCTTTGTCTTAGCATCAGCGTTTCACTCCTGTTCTATTATTTAAGCCCTGTTTTCTGTGGCAGTACTGTTCTTTTGCTGGCATAACATTTCTTTGATATCTTTCACATGAAGCTCTTTGTATAGATCGCAGAGATGTTTCTGATCTAAATTATGTTGCTAGAAGTGCTTAAGATAATGAATGCGCATTGTTAGACATTAATAACTTCCAGCTTACAGACTCAACGCGTCAATCCTCAAAGTAACTGCTATGTTATCTGCCACATTTGTAACATATTTTTTCTGTTCCAAAACCTAGTGAGCTGCCTTCCTAGACAGCATTTTGTAGCATTATAGTTGCGGTCTTGGCTTAAAAGCTGTTTCAAAATTTTTTTATTGGATACCAAAAAGTATCAGTAAAATAGTTGTTTCATTGAAAACTGACTTTTTTTTTACCCAACAGCATCTTTAACTTAGCAATATGCTTATTCTAAACTATTAAAATCAATTGTTGTACAGTGAAGGCAGTCAAATTTTGGTCTGTTTTCACACAAAACCAACCGGATCACTTCAGAAGACAGTGATCAAACTAATGGAGTTCAATAGATTACTTTATGTTGTGTGACATTCAGCATCTCAGTGCGGTTCTCATGCATTGTTAAAGCAATGTGCTGCAGGTTCACTGCTTCACACAATTCTGAACATCTGTACCACTGCAATTTATTATACAAATCTAAAAACTTAGTACAAGTCTTAGTTTCATCATTAGTTTCATCAGAGTTGTAAAAAGGAAAATTTAACTGTCTTCGACTGAACTGTCAAATTCACACTGCAAAAATACACATTTTTCCATCAAAATAAAAGCTCATGGTAAAGTAAATATGACAGAATTATTTTATATAAAACAAATCTAATCAGTATTGTATTACAATAATAAACTTGACTGGATCCCACATTAATAATTCAAGTCAATTTTATTTGTATAGCGCCTTTCACAACACACATCGTTTCAAAGCAGCTTTACAGAAGTTCAGCATTAACAGACGATAAAAATGTAATGTCTATAAAGTCGATAAATCATCATCCTTGTGCAGTATTATGACAACATTCAACTATCTTCCAAAAAGTGAGTGAAGTTGCAATTTTTGCACACACTGTTAATTCACAATTTGTTTTTTATTACATATATGTCGGTATATTATGATTAAATATCGTTCTCCGTAATGTTCTTATAGTAAAAAACTGGAAACATTTGTAACTATATTTTTACCTCATGCATTAAACATTTTGAATATTGTCAATAGGCTGAAAAATATAGAGATGAATATAGAAATGTTTTGTAGCCTTATCACCCAGACCTATATGACTAAAAAACCAGGAGAAGCTGCTATCTACCATCTAACTAACTAAATAATGAATATAACATTTTGATTGAAATAATGATAAACAAAAGTTAATTGAAGTTTCAGCAATTTTTACTTTTTTAGTACATGTAATTTACTATGATGGTAAATGGTGCAATATTATATTTAACAGCATTACTTCTGCCTATCGTCCTCCCTGCTCTCAAGATACCAGTATCGGCCATTAAAAAAGCCCATATCAATTGATCACTATTCATTACCACATACTTTGGAAAACAGATTTAGGAATCTGTAAACTGAGGTTTTAAACTTAAACAAATTAGTGTGGACATGGGTGGAGTTGCTGCCTTTGAAGAGCCTTCCTAATCTGTCACCTCTGTGGTTCCTTTTCAATGAAAAATAAATCATTGCAGACAAAGCAAGAGAAATGTTGATTAAAACCCTAGTTTTTAATTAACCAAAAATATCACTAAAATTGTTGTCTAATATAAAAAGAAAAATTTTACCCAACATTTGCTTATTTCATGCTTATAAATTATCATTGTCTTAGCAACATGCTAATTCTGAACTCTTTTAAGATCAGTTGTGTCGAGTCTCCTATTTGATTTTCTTTAAGTGTGCATTTGTTTTTTTTATAGGATTAACCTTCAGTTAGGATGCTGCCTTAGAAGGCAGCTTCCTATGTAGGCAGTAGGTAGTAAGATGGCTCACTAAGTTTTGGAACAGAGCCATTGTAAGGATGTTGTCTTTTACGTCCTTGTCCATATTCTCTCTTTTTTTTTTCTGTCTGTCTCTCTCTTTCTCCTTCCTGCTGTGCATGCTCTCAGATTTTGCGAGCTAACAGGCAACTGGTAAGAGCTGATTGGATTCCAGTAGATTCATGTGTCCTTTATAATGACCAGCTGTCTGTGTGATTTGGTTTATCACTCATTGCACAAGTTCCTCTAATCAGTATTCTTTTGATACGCTGCCATCCTCAATTACGGGGGTGAGTTACAACAAGATCTGGAGGCGCGCTCTCTTTAGCAGATAGCTTCCGACAAGCCGGAATCTCTCTTCGATATAAAGAAGTTGAGCATCATTTATGATGTTATATTTGGAACAAATTGAAACACTGAAGTTTGTCTGGCAGAGCCGCCCCACGCAACAAGTTAACAACACGCAGGGATAATTATCAGCCCCCTGAGTTTTAAAATTGTTTGTTTCTTTTTCTTGTAGATGTTTGGAAACTGGACTTTTGGCACTTTAGTTTTCACTGTAATGGTTATTACTGTTACACTGAAGGTAATCTGACATGTTTGTATATATTGTAATTGGCTTCTTAATGAAATGTGAGCTTCATGTTAATTGTGACTGCTCTCTCCTCACAGCTGGCCTTAGAGACACAGTTCTGGACATGGATGAATCACTTTGTTACATGGGGATCCATCGCCTTCTACTTCATCTTCTCCTTATTTTATGGTGGCATCATCTGGTACTGTATGAGTCTTTGAAAAAACACTGCTTGTAGGGTCAGTTTGTGCTGGACAATATTAGAAATGTTATTTATTTTTTGTATCATTTTGTTTGAAAGTTTACTTCTGAACTTTCAAGAAATCTTGTTTTAAAACCTCAAGCACAAAGTACAAAGGCTGTCACGACAATAGACATTGGAGCGCCACCATAATGGAATGTGTTCCTCCTAGACTCAAGGTCCTTTCCCAGTACAATTCTCGCTCTTCTTCCCTCTCATTTCCTGTCTACCTCTCTACTAATTTCTATCTAATAAAGGTGAAATTGACAAAAATATAGCTAGTAAAAAACAAAAGCTAAAATAAAAAGTTGTATATCTTATAAAATATTGAGAAAAAAATAACACAATCATGCGCCCTGTCCGGATGTCAATTATGCAATAAGGAATTTCCTACCATCGGAGAAATTCAAGCTTAAAGTTCAATCTTCATGTTTGTGTGACTCGCAGTAAGCAGGGGGCAGTCAGCGCAGCTCCAGCTGTACAGTCAACAAACCGCCTACTGGACAAAGCCTTGTGCAGTGGTCTGGAGCGCAATCTTTCAACAGTGAGATGCTTCAAAAGAGTCTGTCTGACGCATGTGTGCATAGAGCATTGACAGTGATGTAGACTCAATGCAAGAGCAGACCCTGTGCGAACAGCCCAAGTGAGATCACACTTGGCGAGATCAACAAACTTTATTTGAGATTAGACTTCGTCTTTGATGGGAATGACAACAAGTTTGTGAGGTAGTAGTTTACTGTTTTTGGACAAAACAGCATGAAAATATTTTTACAAGAACATTCAATAGACGAAAAAACTCCAGACATCTTGAGTTCTGGAAAATTTACATTTATGCATTTGGCAGGCGCTTTTATACAAAACGACGTACAGTGCTCTTATTGCAGGGTCAATTCACCCAGGGCAACCTGGAGTTAAGTGCCTTGCTCAAGGACACAATGGTGGTGGCTGTGGGGATTGAACCAGTTATGTGCTTTAGCCCACTACGCCAACACCACTCTTTTTAATCAAATGTCATCAAGAAGCTTTATACAGCTTTATATTGTGTGTGCCATTGAAGAGACTGTAAGTATATCCTTCTCAGCCTCATTGTCATTCCCATTACAATCAAAGATGGTGCTAGCGTGAATAAGGTACTGTTTGGCTGTGTACTGTAGGTTGGTGTTAGGCTTATGTTGAATGATATCGTGATAAAACAAACAATGCATTTGGCTTCTAAAGCCACATTTTGCATTGACTAATCATTACTTTATTCTGCTGCAATAATGTAATATCTTCAAATTATCAGAATTATTATATTTAGTGCTGCAACAACTAATCAATAAAATCACTAATTATCGATCATGGAAATCATTGACAGTGAATTTCAATATTGATTAGTTGTATATGTGCAGCGAGCTCGGAGAAGCTCTGTCTGTGATATCACTTTACGGTTGTGAAAGATGTGTTCGCATGATGAACCTTGTTTCAAAAATGACGGTTTCAAATTGAAGTGGAAAAAAATTACCCAGGTTGTCCAGCACACAAGAGCACTTTATAAACACTTAAAAGAAGTTTATCATAAGCATTCAGTATATTCTGGAGCGGTTGCTACATCAGGTGCATTGAAAGAGTGATTGTGCCGTTTGATGCGTTTTAAGTGTTGTTTCTCCCCAGCACATGACTTACATTTTATCGCTATTTTCTATGTTTTACAGTGTATACATGTTATGAATTAAAAATCAGGCACGTATTTTCATTTTGCAAAATGGACCTCAAAGGAGTCGCTATTAAACTTCAGTGAGTAAACAAGAGTGCGCATCAGTGTCAATCAAACGGATCGCAATGGAGAAAACTTTTTGATTAAACCTGCGCTTTCAGTTTCAATGTTATAAATTGTACAGCTCTCATGGATGTCACACTGATGTCTCAGAGGTCAAAGTGTGCAGGTTTTTAAAGTGTTTTAGATGGTTTCTCCTCATCATGTAAGTGGATTGAATACAATGAGCACCGATATGAGACTTCTCATCACAAGACTGATTGTACTATATTAATCTGTATATAATGCTGAATACTATGTATAGTAATACTAAGGGTCCAAATGTAATGTCTGATTTCATCAGTAAATTTATGGCAAACATCTAGGGCTGCCCGCGCCAAAGATATTCCTAGTGGATTAGTAGGCTTTAATTTAAGCCATTAGTCGACTAGTCGCACGTTTATGATATTAATTTACTTATATATATATATATATATATATATATATATATATATATATATATATATATATATATATATATATATATATCCTAAATGTAATAATATTAATATTAACAATACATTTAAATTTAACTTTTCATTTGTTTAAGGTTTTGTGGGACTATCAAATAGTGAATTTAATACCGTAAATTGTAAAAGTACGTAAAAATAAATAAATAAAGGAAATAGTATTTTGATTTTTATCTGATAAATCATTTTATAGTCAAAGATTATTTGATTAGCAAAATAAGATTTTTTTAGCAGCCCTAATTATATTTATGTATAATTATTTTGCTAATTATTAATTACATTTAATTGTTTGTGGGATTTTTTGGCAAATATTAATTAATCGACAAATCAATAAATTAATTTGATTAAATGTTTGAATAGTCTGACAGACCTAGAATTTATAATTTGAATACTTAATGTAGCACTCTAATAAATTAGTTTATAATTGAAAAATTACAGTTATGGCAACGTGTTACATTTTGTGTCAACCATGTTACATTAAAAAGTATAAATTATCATTTTACCTCTTTAAATGTGATGTCAGACAGATCAAACCACTATTTTTTAAATGGGACGTGTCACAGCAAATTAGGATTGAACAGAAAGTGGAAAAAAATTTATCTGCCTTTTAGGGGGGAAAAATGCATAGTGAGCACAAGATTATATTTACATTTATAATAACTATATTATATTTCAACAACTAATTTTAGATAGAATACATTTTTTTCATGCAAATTGACTGATACTAAATAACAAAAAAAATTAAGTTTAAATTATTAATTTATGTTTTAAATTAAAAAAGTAATTTTAGTTTGTCACATAGTGTCTCTTACAGTGTTGATGGGGTGCAACTTTGCTGTAATCAGAGCCACCACCACCTGAGTGAAGCTAAAATAGGATGATAGAAACTGATACTCCTGCATTGATGTACCGTAATCTTCTCATCTGTAGTAAAACAGTCATTCAGTGTGATAGGAGGTGAGAAAAACCCTGTTGTTCTCTTTTGTCAGGCGTATGAGAGAAGCATCAAGAACAATGTCTTCAGGGGCTGTTTTCCCATCTAAATTTGAATTGAATTGTCTTTGATTTGCTGCTGAAAACAATTTGAATTGTTTGAAACTGGATCTGTTCTTGTGACCGCAGGGATGCTCTTGGCAAATTCAGTCAAGCTCTAGTGCACAGTATTTGACTCTGCTTGAACTCATTACTGGGAAATTTGACAGCACTATGGAAAGCTTATCCACCTTGTTAATTTAAACGATTGAAGTCTAATTGATTTAAACTAATTGCAGTCTAATTGATTTTTCCCTTGTTAGGCCATTTCTTCACACACAGGACATGTACTTCGTCTTCGTCCAGCTGCTGTCCAGCGGCTCGGCCTGGTTTGCCATCATCATCATTATTATCACATGTCTGTTTCCTGATGTCATCAAGAAAGTATTTTGCAGACACCTGCAGCCAACCAGCACTCAGAAATCTCAGGTGAGTCGCATTTCAACCATACACACTTAGAATAGTGTCAGAATGAGATGGAGTGATTGAGAATTGAGTGTGTCATTGTGCACTTATCCAGTTAAAATCAAAGCATGCGGCTCACGTCACCAACATCCCACTTTCACTTAAACTATCCAGCATTAATCTTAATACGAGAGAGCTTTTGCTGTGCAAACTCTGTAATTATGTGGTAGCACTCTGGATTCCTGCAGGAAATGCAATGTATCTTGCAAGGGTGAATTATAATACTAAATAACATCAAGTTTTAGTGCCTTTCGGTTTTGTTTTGTTTAGTTTTTTCCCCAAAGCACTTAGACTGTGCCTCTGCTTATCTTTATTGTTAACTCCCTGCAAGGATGTCTTTATGTGTGAAAAGCACTTTCTCACTGATGTTCTTGCAGCATACAGTGCGTTCGGAAAGTATTCACAGCGCTTCACTGCCTTATTCCAAAATGGATTAAATTTATTATTTCCCGAAAAATTCTTCAAACAATACCCCATAATGACAACGTGAAAGAAGTTTGTTTGAAATCTTTGCAAATTTCTTAAAAATAAAAAATAAAATGTACATAAGTATTCACAGCCTTTGTCATGACACTCAGCTTGAGCTCAGATGCATCCTGATTCCATTGATCATCCTTGAGACGTTTCTACAACTTGATTGGAGTCCACCTGTGGTAAATTCAGTTGATTGGACATGATTTGGAAAGGCACACACCTGTCTATATAAGGTCCCACAGTTAACAGTGCATGTCAGAACACAAACCAAGACATGAAGTCCAAGGAATTGTCTGTAGACCTCCGAGACAGGATTGTATCGAGAGACAGATCTGGGGAAGGGTACAGAAACATTTCTGCAGCATTGAAGGTCCCAATGAGCACAGTGTCCTCCATCATCCGTAAATGGAAGAAGTTTGGAACCACCGGGACTCTTCCTAGAGCTGCCCGCCAGGCCAAACTGAGCGATTGGGGGAGAAGGGCCTTAGTCATGGAGGTGACCAAGAACCCGATGGTCACTCTGACAGAGCTCCAACGTTTCTCTGTGGAGAGAGGAGAACCTTATGGAATAACAACCATCTCTGCAGCACTCCACCAATCAGACCTGTATGTTAGAGTGGCCAGACAGAAGCCACTCCTCAGTAAAAGGCACATGACAGCCCACCTGGAGTTTGCCAAAAGGCACCTGAAGGACTCTCAGACCATGAGAAACAAAATTCTCTGGTTTGATGAAACAAACATTGAACTCATTGGCCTGAATGGCAAGCGACATGTCTGAAGGAAACCAGGCACCGCTCATCACCTGGCCAATACCATCCCTACAGTAAAGCATGGTGGTGGCAGCATCATGCTGTGGGGATGTTTTTCAGCGGCAGGAACTGGGAGACTAGTCAGGATTGAGGGAAAGATGAATGCAGCAATGTACAGTAACATCCTTGATGAAAACCTGCTTCAGAGCGCTCTGGACTGGGGCGAAGGTTCATCTTCCAACAGGACAACGACCCTAAGCACACAGCCAAGATAACAAAGTAGTGGCTACGGGACAACTCTGGGAATGTCCTTGAGTGGCCCAGCCAGAGCCCAGACTTGAACCCGATTGAACATCTCTGGAGAGATCTGAAAATGGCTGTGCACTGACACTCCCCATCCAACCTGATGGAGTTTGAGAGGTCCTGCAAAGAAGAATGGGAGAAACTGCCCAAAAATAGGTGTGCCAAGCTTGTAGCATCATACACAAAAAGACTTGAAGCTGTAATTGGTGCCAAAGTTGCTTCAACAAAGTTTTTTTTTATTTATTTTTTTAGATAAATTTGCAAAGACTTCAAAAAAACTTCTTTCATATTGTCATTATGGGGTATTGTTTGAGGAATTTTGAGGAAAATAATGAATTTAATCAATTTAGGAATAAGGCTGTAACATAACAAAATGTGGAAAAAGTGAAGTGCTGTGAATACTTTCCAGATGGACTAAGTTTAAAGTCACTTCTGCAATGAGGGCAGATCTGCTATGGTAATTCACCTTTTGAGTGAGACTAGGTTCATCTCTACCTGCTGACATTTGTGGGCAGGAGTGGGACAAAATATTACATATTTTTGTGGGACAGAATCTCATGGGAGCGAGTCTGAAAAATCATCTGGCACAGACCTCTACAGTGAAGCACTTACAGTGGAAGTGAATGGGAGCCAATATGTAAACCACAGCATCTGATGTAACACTAGCTGATTTTTCCAATGATTTTCAGGTGTTAGCTTTATTAACATAATCACTGGCCAGACAGAGAAAGACAGAGCACCCATTAGCACCTCTCAGTGGGAGGTGTTAATCACTTGACTGTCTGGACTCCAAGCTGAATTAATGCCTTGATACACTGAAAATACATATCCGACTTGCTTGAAATTATCAATGGCTGTGGATGAGGCGGGAACACGCCTCCAAAGCATTGACCAATGAGTGCAGTTTGTGTAGAAAGTGTTTTTGCCTGAGGACGGAAGCAATTTTTTTTCTACAAAAAAAGCACTGTGTCTGGAAAACGCTTGTGGATTATACATTTGGAGGAGAAGTTTATTGCTCTTTGGAGTCAGCACATATGTTTGTATGGCATATATCATGACAGACCACTAAAAGAAAATAAAGTGGTAGGAGATCGCCGCTGAACTAAATGTACATGTTAAGGAACTGTTGAAATATACAAAAACAATTATGAGTAGCCAGGATGTATATAATATTTATACTGCTGCTGCAGTGATAAGGCACTGAACAAAGTCAAAGGCAGTCCTTAAGTGTGACACCTTCCCACTGTTTTTAATCGCTAAATGTGATAGTCTCATTGAATAGGAGGGAAAGATTAGTGAAAACAGTCACTAAATGTGACACCCCCCACCCAATTCGAGTTGTTCTGAGTCTGCTAGTGTAGAGCCATCTTAAGGAGTGTTTTCCATTTTGTGTGGGTAATTTTGATCCAAACACATAGGAGATGCATTTGATAGTGTAAATGCAGTCCAGCCGAAGAATTTTCGGATAGTATCCGGATATGGAACCCATGTTAATACAAAGTGTAAATGGGGCCTGTGTGTGTTCATATGACATGATTTTAGTGTGGTAAAATCACATGCCTTTCTTTGTATAGATGCATGCAGTTTTACTACTTTGTTGCCAAGACAACATGACATGACCGCTTTAGAGCTCAAATAATTCACAAGTTTTAACAGACAAATTAATGTAAGTACTTTTACAAATTTATAAGAGTCACATTTCTGTTTAAACCCTCCAAAAATGAACCCCATTCAATTCCATTGTAAGTGCCTCACTGTAACCTCGATTTTTACTTCTATTTTTTTTAAAGAAAAGGAGGGACGAGTTGAGCTCAACTTGTTTTGACCCTGGAAGATTCCTTTAGATTCCTCAAACGAATAATCAGATAACACACAACACTGGAAGTTAGTAAGAGAATATTGAATGCAGAAGCAGACAAAAAAAATGTCCCTTGTGGCAACAGCAAGATTGCAACTTGGACTTGTGTTGCATTAAGAATTGCGGTCTTACACATTTCAGAACCAGTGACAAAATAAATCTAGCATAGCTAGAGGCATTCACATACCTTTTGTATAGTATGTTTCAGGCCTAATACGACTGTCAATCAGATTGCACAGGTACAGAATTGAGTCAGAACCACAGTGACTGGAGAATTTTTATTTTAGTATCTGAATACTCCTGCTGTACAGTTCTGTACTGTCAGCACACGCTGCCCTGCAGATGACACCTGATAGTTTTCAAGTGCACTGTCTCTCTCTGCACCTGCTGCTTGTTTCCTGTTTCCTGTCTTTGTCATTTCTGAATGTGTGTGGTAAGTGGATTGCAGTCTTTAGAGTGTGTGTGTGTGTGTGTGTGTGTGTGTGTGTGTGTGTGTTTGTTAAACTGCACAAGTCTTTTTCTCCTCTTTTCTGACCCTCTGTGTGTTCTGTAGATGTACACCAACTGTGTGGCAATAGGTGATGACTTCATCGCACTGCAGCCTCTGTCCAGAGCCAAAAATCAGCTGGGCAAGATTAGGTAGAGTAGGAGAGACACTCGCACACTGCATGCAGCAGAAAAAAAAACTAACATGAGGAGAGGAAGCAGAGCAAAACAAACCCCAAAGATGTGCTTTAAAGGAATAGCTCACAAAATGACTGTTCCTTTATCAGGTTAACCCTGCATGCATAACCTCCTCCCCACAAGTGTATGCTGCTGTAGATCAGATTTGAAGTGTTCCTCGTACTGCATGGGCTTGAGCTCACAGCCCCACTAATGGATGCTTTAGTGTATACCAGTGCAGTACCTTTTTAATTGTTGTTTTTCTCTGAATAATGTTTATCTGGACTGCATGTTATCAAAACACAATTCTATTTTCTGTAGGCTTTAACAGCAGAGAAAATGATCTCAAGCCACAGCGAGACATCAGAAAAAATGCTTTTGTTTTATTTTTTTTATCCTTAATTGAATAGAAAATGTAGTCTGTGACTAAAGGAAAGTTCAGACTGTCTTAAAGTTCAGAGACATTTTTGCTGTTTCTAAAAGAGAAGCAAAACTACTGTTTTTTTCCCCTAAAGATAAACCTGCCAACTTGTGTGTGGTTGGGCTGAGGGATGGAAATCAAATGGAATTTAATGATTCTGAATCCACTTAATGATTTTGGTTCCTTAACGGTTCTGTTAGCGATTGTTTGGAAAACAGTTCTTGTTGCATTTAGTATCAGTTTCAGATTTCAAGAGAACAGTAATAACAAATCAGAAATAAATATTTTTTTAAAATTCAGAGACAAAAAAATTAACTAGAACTGTTCATGTTTATTGAATCTAGCAAATTTGCCTTCTTTGTTTTCGCTCTTAACTCATTCTTTTGGATTTCCAGTCAGACTTTTGGATGCACTTTTTTATTCTTTATCATTACTATTTTCCACACATTAGAATAATAGTAATCAAAACTATTAAATAAAACAAAGTATTGAAATTATATACCAGAAATGTTCAATCTAATTCATATTTGTAATGAATTTGTATTTGTCTACAAAACCTTTATATCAAAAAACTTTTAAAATCATGAGAAATTTAAATTTGGTTAAAATCTGTTAATTTTTATTTTAGTCAAAAAATATCCTTTAAATTTAATAAATATTCCATCGTGTCATATTCATTAATTTTAGTAAATGTTACTCTGAATACAGTGGTTTATATTTTAGTCAAGTAGCATATAGTTTTAATTTTATTTGAAATGCCATAAACCTGCATCAAGCTGTAACACACCAAGCTTTAACTAATGTTCAAATATTAAATGTATTATGTAAACTACTCCTATTAAAGATGAATCTGTTTAATATGTAAGATTAAACAAAATTAGAAAACGGTCCTGAAAACATGAGCTCCTGAATTGATAGCATATAATGAAAACACTCAAGTATTAAATACGTTTTAAGTTACTCTATTATGAATATCATGAGTTTAGGAAATTGTTACGCATTGTGAGTAAAGGAAACGATGATTCTCAACACAAGTTACGCATTTTGACTAGCGCAAAATTTAGCTACAAGTTCACCTGTTCTTTGCCTTCATTGTCTACAGATGTACAGTAAGGTGTAATGTGTTCATGTTGTGGATGTTATTGATTTATAGGGTGTTTGAGTGCGGTAATTAGCCCGTTAGTAAAGTTAACTGTAGAGATGTTCAGTTCAAGCGGGGAAATCCTCAGCAATTATGACTGGATTATTTCAATTAATATAGATTTTAAATTTTTTGTTCTTTAAAATAAATAAATACAGTTTTAGTGCATCGTTAATATCTTGCAAAATATTTTTTCACGTCATATTTTCATCAAAAGTATGTTTTAATTAAACCATTTGTCCTTATTCGTGTTGTCCTCGTTATCGAAAAAACAAAACAAAAAAAAACACCTTTGGCAGCAAACATTTTTATCAGTAATTTTGTTGACGAAATTAACACTGTGTGAACATCATGAGTGTCCCTGATGTGTATGTTGCATAGTTTATTCGAGTGCTCCATCCAAATCTGTGGAATAATTGCAATATTTTTGAACCGTTAATGGAACCGAACATCATGAAATTGATTATTATTATTTTTGGGTCTCGTAAATTTGTTTGAATTTTTTTCTCGCAGTGGACATGGGGCAGTTTCATGCTTGTTCACCTTTTACTCTGTTTTCATCCGTTTGGGAGACTGACGGCACTGTTTTGTCCTTCCAGATGGAAGCGGATAAGGTTTCAGGCAGTTCAGAATATGACCCTGCTGAAATCAGGAGCAGAGGGGAGGACAATCGGCCACTGATCGCTGCTTCTCCTCCCCCACCTCTGCTGCAGCCCCACCTTTCCCCTAGGTAGTAGTCTACCCCTATCAGTCAGTGTGTATGGTGAGACAGCCATCACCCCACCACTCATCCTGTCATGTGACATTAGTTCTCCCTGTGATGTAAGCAGAAGTGAGGGCTGCTCTGTAGTGGCATGAGTCCATTTCATTAACATCCATTCCCTGGAGACTCGCAGGACTAATCTAATCTCTGCCTCAAGTGCCTTATGTATGAATGCTTTCAAAATCATCTTTTTTTCTTCATGATAGATACTTGGAATCATCGTGACATTATGTTTGTATTAAATGTGACATCAGTATCACCAGCACCAAACTCTTAATTAAGCGTAAACTAGATCTGTCATTGATTTCCATCAAAAATAAACTGTTACTGGCAGCTATATGTGATTCACTAATGGTCATTAGTAATGCTAATCCTATGGTAGCTAACACTACTCCTGGAGCCAGCCGTGGTCAATCACTTTTCTCAGAGCAAAATAATGATATCTCAGGGCTTGTTCGTTTCGGAATTGAACCAGCAACTGGTTACCAAGCCTGCGTTTTAACACCATCTCTTTGTAGTTAGTTTTGGCTGTTTGAAAGAAAGTAATACTAAATGTTTTAAAAATCACTCTGCTTTTGCAGTAGACACAAGTCTGTTTGATGTCAGAGTTCAGTTAGCTTGGTTGATTGTAGGCAAGTATCACTTTATAACTGTCTGCTACCTCAATAACTGCTATGTCTCATAGTATGTTATGTTTACATTTGGCATTTTTAGAAACTGTCATCTTTTTGCAGTACTGTGTACTGGTCGGCGCTGCACTGTCTCTCACTGTGCCTATTGTCCTGTTCATGGTGACAGAAGCTTCCAGTGCAAAGAGAATGCAACCCTATATACATATATACAAACATATACATTTAAACATATATACATATGGTTACATAAAAATACAAAAAAAAAAAAGATAAAAATGATCGTAAATAAATTACTAAACACAGGACAAACAAAGAACAGGAGAGCTCCATACCGAGGTGGTCATCCATGCGCCATCTCAGGAATGTTATGGATTAAACTGTATCAGGACACCTACATTTGCTCCAAGGTCAGCCCTCTACATAGCGAGTAAATGACTCGCATATGTGATCAATTTTCACACTATGCGACTGAAATATAAATGTTATTAGCCACTGCCGAGTAAAAATTCAGATTGCCCTAGCAACCAAGCCAATTCGTTTGCTTAGGAGACCTGGCTGGAGTCACTCAGCACACCCTGGGATTCGAAGTAGCGAACTCCATGGGTGATAGTCAGCGTCTTTACCACTGAGCTACCCAGGCCCCTAAAGTATAACTTTTTTAATGTATATAAATAAAATGCATATAAATCTCACCATTCAAAATGAATACAACCTGAACAACATAAGTTGGCTCGCCCACCCTCACGCGTCTTTGGTTCATTGGTTGACACTGCGTAACTGATTGACAGGAACAAAAGGTGAGGCTGTTAGTCTGAGCAGACAGTCAGAACGAATGTGTGTGCGCTTGAGCATTTAGGCCCACATAAAAATGTGTAGTATTAGTTTTTCCAATTCTTTTATTTAGTGTTTTTATTTCAGCTTACGAAAAGCTTTTTTTCTTTCTTTTACATTTAGTTGTTGTCTTGGTTTTCTTTTACTGTAAAAACCTTGGTTGCAACCCAAAAAAGGTCAAAGCTCTGTTCTTATGGGGTCATGAACAGCAAGGAAAAATAGTACTAAATGCAAATTATAAAATGCAAATGAGTATATTATTGTGTATAGTTACAATAGAAAAATAAATGTTTTAAAGGGATGAGACAATGCTTCTCATATCTTTTGTAGTTAACCTCAAAGTCCATGCGTTCAATCAAACTCCATGTTATTTTGACACAAAATCATTTGCCACTTGGTAGAATCTGCCAAAAACCATGAACAAAACAACACAAAGAAAAAATACTGCCCACTACATAACTACATAAATGAGTTTACAAAGGTTAATCAATTCTGCTATTGTTTATGCATTTACAAAATTATCAGTTTTTCCATTCAGCCTGCCATGTTAAAATGTTTTTTATAACAAATACGAATCCTTTCATTTTTTTTTGTTTCATTTTATTTTATTACATTTTTATTTTTTTGTGTGGTTTTGGAGCAGTGGCTTGTTCCTTGCTGAGCAGCCTTTCAGGTTATGTAGGGCTTGTTTCACTGTGGATATAGATACTTGTCTACATGTTTCCTCCAGCATCTTCACAAGGTCCTTTGCTGTTGTTCTGGGATTGATTTACACTTTTCACACCAAACTGCGGTATGATGGCTGCATGGCCCCATTGTGTTTATACTTGCGTACTATTGTTTGTACGGATGAACGTGATACCTTCAGGTGTTTGGAATTTATTTATTTAGATTTTCCCATGATGTCAAGCAAAGAGGAGTTTGATGGTAGGCCTTAAAATACATCCACAGGTACACCTCCAGTTGATTCCAATTAGCCTGAAGCTAATTGTCTAAAGGCTTGACATAATTTTCTGGAATTTTCCATGCTGCTTAAAGGCACAGTTTGATTTGACCACAACTTAGTGTATGTAAACTTCTGATCCACCTGAATTGTGATATAGTCAATTAAAAGTGAAACAATTTGTCTGTAAACAATTACTTGTGTCATGCACAAAGTAGATGTCCTAAACGACTTGCAAAAACTATAGTGTGCTAATATTAAATCTGAGGAGTGGTTATTAAAAGACTCAAAAAAGTATATATGTATATAAATGTATATATTTTTTGTATTCTAAACAATTTTAGTACTGTGTTGTCACCACTTGATGTCTACTGTAAAGTCTGGGTTCTGAAGCAAAACCAGTTAGCTTAGCACTGTTGATGAACCACTGTTAGATTACTTAAAGTTAGAGTTGATTAAATATGTGTACAATAATTGGTCATTCGTCACACAATCCCAATACACTCTAGAATTAAGGGCCTTTTGCAGACCTATAGTTTGCTTGATTTGTTACAAAACAATAAGCTAAAACTGTTACAATGTGGCATTTTCTTCACAGCTCGGTTCACTTTCAAAAGGCAATATTCAAAACTAGCTAAAACTTTGTTAATGACTGTCCCCTCATTAGTCAGAATGTTTGTGCGCTGTTCCAGGATTCAGCCCATACTTTGATTTACTGGTTAAAATGATATACCTTCAAAAATGTACAAATATTTGAGGATTGTTTATTTCACATTTATGGAAAACGTCACAATGTTTCAGAATGCATGTTCTCTCTCTCGCTCTCTCTCTCTCTCTCTCTCTCTCTCACCCGCACACACACATACAGACTGAAGTGAAGCTTCAACTTGATCTGTCAAAAATTGGCTGATGCCATCATAATTGTGTGTGTTCTGCCGCTATCCAATCGTGCTAAAATAACATCAGGAATAATTGAACTACTCCCATTGTAAACGTGCAACTATATCTATAGTTGCCAAAAGGCTATATCTGCTATATTTTGATATTTTGATGATTAGCTGACCTACAGATTTCTTCCTGGCAGATCCATCAGGTATGTTCATGGTGTTTATAGGGATGTTCTACCGTAGTTTGTTTGCAGTCAGATGAGGTGGTCTTGGACCGATTTTGTGTGTATCTGAATGTGTTTGCCGTCTTCATTTACTGTATGCCTAAACGAACCAAACCAAGGGAGAAAACGCAAGTGTGCAAACACCTTTATCTCCTCATTTATGAATAATTCAACAAGCTTATACATTTTTCTCAGGACTGGATAATTTTGTAAGGCTTGCTGAAATGGTCTGAAGGGATTGAATGTTGTTATTGATAGTTTGCATAATGTGTAGTCAGGATGACCGAGAGAGATCAAACAATCAACTTTGTCTAGGAAGTTCCTCACGTTTTCCTACTCAAATAGTTTTTGGCCATCGCAGTGTTGTCTGATTTGAAAGAGCAGTCAGGATTGTAACTGAATATGCAGATCTGTAGAGTAGTCTTCAGTAATTAAGTATCGAGTGAAGATTTTGTTATTATTATAATTTTTTATTTTTTTTCATTCCAAGGATGTCTGTGGGTTTTGAAGAGACAACACCATTTAACAAAATCATATTTTGTTTCTATCATTATTTAAATGTGAACACGCACTGCATGTCTAAAGTTTTGAAGTTTAGTACGCAAAGCTGTGCCTCCTGTTAATGGGATGACCAGAAATTACATTTTTTCCTGGTACAGTCATTTCTCACATACTGTATCATGGCTAATTTAAACATGTTAAACTGGTCATGGCTAATTTAAACACTGTACAAATAGGGTAAAAATTGGTGTCCCATAATTTGTTTTGACCCAAATCAATACAAATTTTGTATTTTTTGTGGGCAAAAATAGGTTTCATGTTCTATATGCAATATAACATTTATTAATTTCATTCAATTGTTTCATATTTTACATACATTTGTAGTAGAGTAGCATGCCATGCTCATTTGTCAACCCGTTCTCATGTTATTGGAAGAAAAACAATCAAAAACAGAATTTTCTTAACTTTCATAACTTTTGGTAACATCATTGAAAAATTACACTGAAAATAAAAATGGTCATAAAATATTTAGTTTGACCACCCGAGGTGGATAAACAACATTATCTTACGGTCAAGCACTTGCACATTGTCTTTATCAAGCCCTGTTTTCTAGCTTTTTCCTGGAAAGTGCCATGTATTGTGATGTTCTAAGTTTTGGGACAAGTTTAAAATAAGTTGGGACATACAGTATGAAAAGCATCTCCAATGTGACTGTCCTGGGAAAAATGAAGATGTCCGATCACCATGTCCCTTATGGGGACCCTTACATCAAATGATCTTCAAGTGGTGATATGTTTTAATGTTGGGAATTGTTTATTTTTATCATTTTAATCTTGTATTTTCTGGCTCCCCATCCCTCTCAACTTTTTTTTTTTTTTTTTCTCCAGTTTATTGAGGCCTACCAAGGCATCGGATGTGTGGACTCCATGTGCTGTTTCTCAGAGGGACAAAATGCCTGCTCACGGCTGGGCCGGCTGGTGGAGCGAATGATGGGTCGCTGTGACCCAGCTCGGGCCACCAGGTGCGACCTCTCTCTGTCTAGTCTCTGCTGCAAGCACATCTCCTACAAGCTTGAGCGCGATGAGCCAGCAGCCCTGGATGAGTGAGGGCTGCCACCACACTCAAGCATTCCCTATTAGCACGTTGAGTTTAAGGAAGAAACGGGTGCATTAATTTGCCTTTAGCATGTAATCTTTGTTACATTTAAAGTGAGCTTCACCGTCTAGGAGGGTCCAGGTATGTACGTTAGAGTTGTGGGGTATAACGCTACAAGAAAAGTACCTCTGTAGCAAAAAATGTAAATGAAATGATACCAATATTTTGCACATTTCGGTATCTGACAGCAATGTGCTGCTATTCAGCGCAGTTCTGGCAGTGTGAAGTGAAAGTAACGTTCAGGGTTATATAAATGTGATGAAGGATTCGAGAATAAAAATAAATGCATTGAATGCCAAATTTAATAATTGATAATCATTGCTTTAATAGCATACAATGGTTCCTGACCACTGTATTTTTCCAATTAACTTTTACCATAGGTATTTCATAAAATCCTTCATAAGTTATCTTAATTCACCTCAGCTGGTTGGTTAAGATTAATAGCAAAGTAAGATTTTGAGTTTTTAAAATCGCTCTGCAAAAGCTCTTTTAGTGTCCTTTGTTGGATGTGATTTTTTTGGATTGGTAGATTGTTACTCTTCAGGATCATGGGTAGTGTAGTTCTTCAGCAGAAATTCTACTATTAAATTTTTTTGGAATGAAGTTGAAATAATCCCAAACTGATGGCTTTAACAGAAGCATATACCATCGATGAACAACCTCTGAGCTTGAGTATGAGATTTTAACTCTGCATTATTGTTTTAGTGATATGCATATCTGTCACAAATATCTACCCAATAGGCTGGTATCATACAGAAATTTTGATATCGATGCAACCCTAATGTCACATACATGGAAACGTAGAAAATTGTTGCCAAAAAGTTACATTAAGTCTGCCTTACCAGATTTGCTGTGTTCGTCTTTCAACGTCTTCACCTTATTTCGAGGTTACACCGATTTGTGTCTTTTCTATGTGGCAGAAATGCTTTCTGCTGAAAATTCACTGTAAATCTTGTGCCTCCAAGGCAATCACCTCCATAATCCCTGAAGCCGTCTTACCATCAGTGTTTTCAGACATCACACACTGTTATTAGCCAGGCAAACAGTTATAATGGCAATTTATGCAAGTATATGCTCGTGGAATGTCGGAGTATATGATTCGACCTTTGGAACATCTTGTCATTGCGTGTTCTGAGACGTCGCATAACTGTTCAGTGTTATAATCCGCATCTTAGTCTTTGCCTTGTGTGTAGCTCTCAGTGGAGGGTGTTTGTGATGGCATGCAACTGTAATGCACTCCTAAGCCTCAGCTTTCCATGTAATCGTTTTGACTGACTGCATCCGCACTTTGGGAAGCGGGGTACTTCTGAAGCTACACCACAACTAAATACAAGATTCCTTTTCCAGTTTAACTGCTAGAACACTGCCATCAAAGCGCAGGGTACTACAGAAGACCTCTGCTCTGGCTGGCTAATGGTAGCCACAGTCAACAGCTGCTGCTGTGATTGGCTCATTTATCACAAAGCAATCACATGACCACATCATGATTAGTTTAGTGGCTTATTGCATTCATCAAACAATCTGTACTGCTTGTATTCCATCTCAGACCAGTGGTTCTCAACTGGAGGGTCGTGGGCATGTCAATGGTTGTGCGTCCAATCAAACTCCATATTTTGCTGCTGTCTGTCACTTGATAGAAGCTAGACAAGTTAGGCAGATTCCAACATGGGTGGATCACAATAATATGACTAGTCGTCCATCAACTGACTAGTCACTTAGTGAGATTGACTCGTTTATCTAGATATTTTCTATATTGTTATTTATTTTTTGTTTTGATATTTCAATGTGCTTTAGTAAGTGTGCTGAAGGTATGCTTAGCTATTAGACACTTCACCATTAAACCCTCCTGCAAAATGTTTAATTCTTTCTCTAGAGCCATGTACATTCAGACTGACGTCTTTGGACCCTGCTTAGCCTCTTGCGCTGTTTTGAGCATCCTGCTATGAGTGTGTTAAGTTTTTAAAAAACGCATCTCAAGACCACGCATGCTCTACCACTCTGTTGCTCTCTGTCATTCTGTTTTTGACCGCAAGATTAAGACTGTCTTAGGTAAACATCTCCTAACAAAAGCATCTGATCGGGGTCAGATTCCCCCGAAAACAGCCTAATTATACAGGGCTAAAGATTAGTCGACTAGTCATTCAGGCAACCCACAAAACAATTATTTGAATTAAACAATTTGTTTACTTTTATAAGATAAACTATTCTGGCAACATGCTTGATGCCCACAGTATAATGTGGGCCTGAAGCAGAACCCTTTGAGAAACACTGCTTAAGACATTGAAAGAGAGTGTCTAATGTGAAGTCAGTAAGCCACCTCTATGTATACATTTAACCTCACATATCCTGTAAGTGCAAATACATATTCTAATTAAGACTCTATACCTCTTTACAAGATCTTAAAACGGTTGTCTTCATCTGCAAGATACAATAATGGTGCATTTGTTGATTTGCCCTGTCCTAATCGTTTCCTCCATGTAATCCAAAGATAATCGCATTACTGTAGCTATTGATGTATTCTTTATCTTACATCGATCTATTATAATATGGCTGTACATTAAGGGCATTAGTCCCAAAAACTAAGGCATCCGATGAAGACATGGCCCTTGGTAGTCAAGAGTAGCAGGTGTGTCATTTGAGGAATACGCTCTGATCCTCAAGGGCTGTTAAGTCCACTCTATTTACAAATACGATATATATTTTATAGTTATGAACCAATAAATGTATGATATTTTTCTACAGACAATAGATTTACATTATGAATTAGTTTGGATATTTACTTATACTGTATAGTGTAAATCAACTTTGTTTCATGTATAGGTAGCATATCATAAAATGCTTAGGAAGTGTTTATTACTTTCATAAGAATGTAGTATATGTGAATGTCAAGGCTGTGGAAGTATGCTGTTTTTATTTGTTTAACCATTTGTCTTTGAACCATGCACATTAACCCGTCTAGTACTAACATGTCTTCTCATCCATTTTTTCATGACCTCTTAGTGTTGCTTGCTGATCTTCATGCACTGAGTTAAATGGTTAAATAGAGCTTTAGAAGATTTTTGTGAAGTAGGAAAGCACCAAAATATACATTTTATCCAATTATTAAGTGTTCACAGTTAATTGTTTGCCAATAAGGGATATTCAGTGGTCGATATCTAGAGACTATGATGCACAATTGACAGTATAATGTTGATATATACATAAAACAATTTGATGCTAGGAAATAAGAAAAAACTATTATTTTACACATTATTTACTAAAAATCTGCTAAAAATATTGTATCCAAAGTATCAAATAAGCCCTGATATTATCTGTTTCTAACCCAATTAGCCAAATCAAATGATACAGATAAAAAATAATAAAAAACACTAATATTGGCCAATACCGATATATATTATATCAGTATCGTTAATGTTAGCACTTCAATATATATATATATATTAATGTTATTTGATTTGTCCGATATTGTGGGCTAATTTTTTCATACAAGGTATGCACAATATATCAGCGATATAGTCACCAATACATTGTGCATCCTTTTCCCTAGTATGAAAAAATAAGCCCTGATATTATCTGCTGACAATATCGGACAAATCAAATGATACACATTAAAGAAAACTCTTTAACTCTGATATTAACTAATGCTATGAAGTTGATATATTTTGCATATGAAAAAATAAGCCCTGATATTATCTGCTTTTAATATGAGGCAAATCATTTGATAATGATTTACAAAAACTAATGCTGATATTGGCCGGTACTGATATATTTTGCACCCCTAGTATGAAAAAATATACTGATATTACTGATTTAAATAAGGGCTAATATTGGCTGATATGGTATACAAAAATCAAACCGATACTGATAATAACAGTAATACATAGTGCTAATATCGGTAGTATATAATACTACGCATACCCTGTAGAGAGGTTCCACAAGATTATGGACACCTCTCTCCACATTCTACAACTCACATACAGTGCATCTGGAAAGTATTCACAGTGCTTCACTTTTTCCACATTTTATGTTATGTTACAGCCTTATTCCTAAATTGATTAAATTCATTATTTTCCTCAAAATTCTACAAACAATACCCCATAATGACAACATGAAAGAAGTTTGTTTGAAGTCTTTGCAAATTTATTAAAAATAATAAACGAAAAAAATCACGTACATAAGTATTCACAGCCTTTGCTCAATACTTTATTGAAGCACTTTTGGCACCAATTACAGCTTCAAGTCTTTTTGTGTATGATGCTACAAGCTTGGCAAACCTATTTTTGGGCAGTTTCTCCCATTCTTCTTTACAGGACCTCTCAAACTCCATCAGGTTGGATGGGGAGCGTCGGTGCACAGCCATTTTCAGATCTCTCCAGAGATGTTCAATTGGGTTCAAGTCTGGGCTCTGGCTGGGCCACTCAAGGACATTCCCAGAGTTGTCCCGTAGCCACTCCTTTGTTATCTTGGCTGTGTGCTTAGGGTCGTTGTCCTGTTTGAAGAATAACCTTCACCCCAGTCTGAGGTCCAGAGCGCTCTGGAGCAGGTTTTCATCAAGGATGTTACTGTACATCTTTCCCTCGATCCTGACTAGTCTCCCAGTTCCTGCCGCTGAAAAACATCCCCACAGCATGATGCTGCCACCACCATGCTTCACTGTAGGGATGGTATTGGCCAGGTGATGAGCAGTGCCTGGTTTTCTCCAGACATGACGCTTGCCATTCAGGCCAAAGAGTTCAATGTTTGTTTCATCAGACCAGAGAATTTTGTTTCTCATGGTCTGAGAGTCTTTCAGGTGCCTTTTGGCAAACTCCAGGTGGGCTGTCATGTGCCTTTTACTGAGGAGTGGCTTCCGTCTGGCCACTCTACCATACAGGTCTGATTGGTGGTGTCCTGCAGAGATGGTTGTTCTTCTGGAAGGTTCTCCTCTCTCCACAGAGAAACGTTGGAGCTCTGTCAGAGTGACCATCGGGTTCTTGGTCACCTCCCTGACTAAGGCCCTTCTCCCTCGATCACTCAGTTTGGTCAGGTGGCCAGCTCTAGGAAGAGTCCCGATGGTTCCAAACTTCTTCCATTTACGGATGATGGAGGACACTGTGCTCATTGGGACCTTCAATGCTGCAGAAATGTTTCTGTACCCTTCCCCAGATCTGTGCCTTGATACAATCCTGTCCCGGAGGTCTACAGACAATTCCTTGGACTTCATGTCTTTGTTTGTGTTCTGACATGCACTGTTAACTGTGGGACCTTATATAGACAAGTGTGTGCCTTTCCAAATCATGTCCAATCAACTGAATTTACCACAGGTGGACCACAAGTTGAAACACCTCAAGGATGATCAGTGGAATCAGGATGCACCTGAGCTCAATTTTGAGTGTCATGACAAAGGCTGTGAATACTTATGTATATGTGATTTGTTTATTTTTATTTTATTTTTAATACATTTGCAAAGATTTCAAACAAACTTCTTTCACGTTGTCATTATGGGGTATTTTTTGTAGAATTTTTCGGAAAATAATGAATTTAATCCATTTTGGAATAAGGCTGTAACATAAAATGTGGAAAAAGTGAAGTGCTGTGAATACTTTCCAGATGCACTGTATCATTCAGACTGTAGACCAGGTTTGAATTGAGATCATAGGTACAAAACGCCTCCAAATTATCCACTGTCCCCCTCACTATTCGCACTTTCCTTGGTGCTTCCAGATCATGGAGTGACTCCGATACCTTCTTCTCCAATGACCGGAGCATCCTGACACTCTCACCCATGGAGGTCTCTCATTGTTAATGCTATGAAGAAACCCCTTACACCAGCCCAAAGAGGAACTGCTTATAGAGTCTGGAGACGCCTACTCTTACTCCATCCTCCTTCTCCAATCACCAGCCAGACTTTCATGGTTTTAAACCTCTGATTTCATATCAGATATGATCATCAACAAGGGATAAGCAGTGGTCCCTCAAAAAAACCAAAGGATATGTCTGACTTCTGTGTTTCTGCTGCTATGAAACTTTACAAAATGGCCACCAGCTTTCCTGAGGAAAACGAGTGGATCTGTTTGAAGCCATAATACCCTCTTTGAATTGCCTGATTTTTTTCAAGGTATTAAATGTGAGCGCAGTGTAGCGATCGCACACAAACCTGTAGCCTCCTTTAAAAAACACCCTAAGATGCCTACCTGTACACCCAAACTCTCCTGGATTGTACAGATTATCATGATGCAAGAATGTTGCAGAGTTTGTGATGGGAAACTGACATATCATCTTTGAACTCACTCACTTTAAACTCCATCAGTCATGCACCTGCATATTATTTGTTTCAATCTTGCACACGCTATATTATCATTTCTAACCATTGTCCTTAGATCATTTATCATTGTTGCTGTTCTTTGTATCTCTGCTCATGTTGCTAACCACTCATCAGAGCCATTTGATTTTGTGTGTGTGTGTGTGTGTGTGTATTTAATAGCGCTAGAGGGCACAGTCTGAGTAAATTGAATTTACATTCTATATGGGCTGTGAGTTGTATGTAAATGCCTGAGCATTGGGACAACCGTTTTAAACTTGCTTAGATCAGCTATACTGAAGTTTATGATATCTGACTGCATGCTATACTTTGGTAAATCGGTCTCAATAATATTGCTGGCCTAAGGTAACTGGACCTATATGCTCCTGTTCTTGAGTACAAAAATAGTTTTGGGAATAATTTTGTTTTTGTTTTATTTGCATGGACAGTAAAAATCCACCCTGGATCTTAAAATGTGGTGCCGAGACCCAGGTGGCAGTCAGACTTATGGTTAACATATTACTCCATTTTGGTACTTGTTTTTTGTTTTTATACCACTTCTCATATCAATGTACAAACCCGAAATTCAAATATTTTTTGTTGAAATCAGATGGGGGATGTGTTTTGCTATATATAGTATTTAATTATATAGCAACGCAGTTTGCCGCTTGTTACTCAAAGAGACATTAGCAATAAGACTCAATCTAGACTGGATAAACCTGATCTAGCTGTGATGCCAATCATCCATTTTACAGTTCCATTTTTCTTTCTGTAAACGTCTGTTCTTCTGTAAATTGTATTCTCCTTACAGTGAATTATGTTAAATGCTGATGTTATGAAAGTTCTATTTACGTAATAAATGCATTTTTTTAAATCTGGTATTTTTATTTTTTTTTTTAATGTCAGTGTAATTTTATTATCATTATTGTGCATGTCGTCTGCATTTGCAATGCCTCAAGATTTTATATTGGCTACAATAGACACTGAATGCACATTTTAGGGTTTCATAACCTTGCACAAGATGTATTATTCAAATGAGCAGTAATATTGATTGGTGGAACATTTAGAAGGCCTGTTACAGTAGCTCATGAGATGATCGAAAACTGTTTTAACCAGGCCTGGAAATCAGTGGGGACCCTGATTATACCGATTTTTAATCTTGCAGCATTTGAAAGGAATAACTTAAATCATCAGATTTTGTTGCAAACAGTGACAGCACAAGAAAGGGAACGTATAGGAACTCAACATTTTGCCACATTTATACATTAGTAGATCATGATTTGAAGACATAAAACTGCATAGAAAACTCTATCCTTTAATGATCATGGTTACAAAGGATCTGAGATATGAGAAGTTTCCCTCAGTAGTCAAACCAGAATCAAGGCACCTTATTCATCACACAAATAATAAAATGCTTCTCAAAAAAGCTTTTCATTTTGATAAGTATGGCACCTTCAACATGTTTGAAACTGTGCATTATACCTACAGAACAAGATTAGTCTTGTTAAACTGATCAAAGTTTTCTGTATTCTAACGTATTAAAAAATGATTGTAGCTTGAGTGAACAACCATGTCACAGTTGAGTGGGTTGATTTAGTTGAAATGGAAATCATTGTACACTTAAGAGTGGGAGATGGAGTGCCAGTCCACAGTCACCCTGCGGTTAACAGGGAAAGTGGAAAATGTATTTTTAAAAAATTGGGCATCCAGGAAAATGAGGCAAACCCATTACTGGTACCAAAGAACCATGGAAACAGAAACAAAGAAATAATACAAAGATATTTGGGAGAAAGTTACACAAGACAGTAGGTACAAGAGTTAGGTTCAACGTGTTCTTAGATAAGCCATAAAGGTGGAATTACTAGCCTAAATTTCATTTCAAAGGAAACTTTACAAGCCAAACCGGAAGACAAAAGTTTGGAGTTTCACAAGTGAAACATGAGGTCTCCCAAACTAATCTGCAGTGCTTCAAGATCTCATAACGAGCAGAAACTTGCAGATGGTCCAAATTCAGATTGTTTGGCCATCATTTTTACTGTCACACTGGGTTACTCTGCTCCAGCTCCTTCATCTTCATCCATCTCTACCAGCGCTGCATGGCGGTTGGCCTGTGAGCCCTCTTTGAAGAATGCCTTCTTGATAGTGCCTGCTTTGGTGCATGGATGGTGTGCTGGCCAGAAAGAGAAATGGGCAGATGTAGTTGTAGTGAGGATTATAAAAAGCACTAAGTGAGAAAGTGACCGAGTCTCACCTCCATTTTCATGGCATTCATCACCATTAATGGATCTCCTTTCTGGACTAAATTTCTCATTGAAATAATGCATTACTTCAATGAATACTGGCACTAGATAAATAAGTAAGATTAAAGCTGAAGAGTGCAATTTCTTACCATTCGTTAACAGTTCATTTTGTACGAACACCTTTTGTGTTCCCGGTCAAAAATGACAGGCCCTCAGAGATTGAATATAAATCTCTCATATTGTATATATTAACAAAAGACATTGCATTAGATCTTCTTTTTTAGTAATTATGACAGGTTTTGTACTCCTTTTATGAACATATACATATACAAGCATATACTTAGATAGATTCATTGAACTGAGCTTAAACCGTAGAGACCATTTGCGCCAATGGTTTGTATGATCTACTTAGGCTTACAATGCTTTGCAGAACACAACAAGGGTTAACACAGAAAAAGATACATACTTCAACATTAAAGTATAGATAGTTTGCAAACTGAGATTAAGCCACAGACTTTGGAATTGCATACTACCTCGCATACTTCCCAGATATTCATACCATTTCTGCCATATCTCTTTAGTATTAAATATGCTGTTTCACTAATAGCGTCAATTACCTTTTCAATGTCATGGGTGCAACAGCACCCCTCTGTGCACTGGAGGTAGTAATGCCAACCAGGAACTTGGGCACAGGGACGTCCACCTGGATATGTCCCTCCTAAAAGTGACAATAAAACAAATCAGACCATAAACTGACCGTCCTTCAGTCATTTCATATCAAAGAATGAATCAACAGTGTGAAAGAGACCGATACTTACCATAGAGAAGATGTGTATGGAGTTGTCCAGAATGACTAGTTTGGGTCGGGATAGTACTCCATTGACAGAGCAGCACAGATGATGAAGTCAACTGATTTTACTAACAGATCTGCCTATCTCTGTGTACAAATAAAATAATGACACTGCCACCATTTTTTGGACCTGTAATTTTGCTCCAAAATCAAAGTCAAAAATTGTTATTTTGATTTTGCGATGAAACATGACCCAGACATTTCTTCCTCATCCACTCTGCAGGGCTTACAATAGAAAATCTATTTCAGGATTGTTCCACCCAAACCCTCATTGGCTATGATAAATGGCGTCTCATTAGAGCTCATATATAATGCAGAGTAACTTCTGCTATTTAAGGAGCATGAACTCATTGTCTTGGCATGTAGAAGAATGATCACATATCTATTAATAAGCACTTTGATCATATTCATATCAACTGATCGTCTGGAGCTTCTGATCACAGGATACCTGATGACTTTAGACATAATCATGATTAACTGGGAAAAGCTTGACCCCTGAACTGTCAGCAAAATCTTGTGACATTTATGTGAATACTAATGCACTAAAGAAATCATAAATGGTCATCAATCAACTTACCCTTGTGTCATTCCAAACCAAAGTCACATGGGTTTGAAACAATACGAGGGCAAGTAAATAATGACTTTATCGTTTAATAAAGTCAGATCTGTGATAATCTTCAAGAGTAATTCTAGAATGCAGAATGTTGTAGGTCAGAGTTCCTGTAGTTTCCTCGTGTATAACTCGTCTCCTAAAGCAATCATTCAGAATGAAAGCGTGTTGACGGGAGCTGGTTCGGGCTGGCATCACATCACAGCGTTTGGTTTGTGTTTATTAGAGCGTGAACACTTGCTGTTGTCCCTTCGCTGCAGTGTCAGGTTCCTGCAGTGCACAACATTGAGTCGTCTTCCCTTACTGGACGCAAACGGCGAGTACACGTCTGCAAGAGGAAGCCACTGGTTAACAAGCTCATGACACAATTAACTACAGTTAATGAGCACTTTTTATAAACACACTATTAGTCTAAAGATTGGACACACTTGACTGAATATATGTTTCTAATAATCTTAAAAATCTTTTGATCTAAAGGCTTCTATTTAATAGCTGAAAACAAATTACGTTTGTAAACCTTTGTGAAGTGAAGAAAAAGTTGCAAACAAGTGTCAAGCATACATATGAATTCCTTCAATACCGTTTATAATATTGATATTTTTCAGTCATTTCAAAATTCCAATATTTCCACTTTTGGACCAATATTTTTACGGTTTATCTAAAATGTGAAAAAGTCATATTAAAGAATGAGTTGGTGTTTCCAAATGTTGCCTGGTTGTCTACACTAAATATCATATACATCATATATGACATGTAATATCAAAAGTGATACATAAAATTAAACAAACACTTAATTTTACACAACATGTACTCAAAATTCAAAAAAAAAAACTCTGAAAGCAGCATATGTGTAACATTCATTGACAAACATTGCCAGTAGATGTAGGAGCTGAAACAAGAGTGAGGTAAGAATCATCAAATATCATCAAATAATCAGCCTGGCCAACAGTCTGTCATTCGGTTTTCAGGGTTCACTGCGGTATATGGGTGATTCTTCAACTTCTGATCAGGTCTTGTATCTGCCTGAATGGGGTTATTTTGCGATAACAGCTGACTAACTGTATATTATTTTGCTTATTACACAGATACTAACCAAATAATCGCAGAACGGCTGGAATCCACCTTCGGTTAGTTCTGTTGGTGTTAATATTGTACTTAATGACTGTCTGACTCCTCATTATCCTCCTTATTATAAGACTACTCGCCAAATAAATAAATGTACATGAAACATTGATTTGAGTTGAAATTATTTTATTAGCTTCCTTGAAGAGATCACACAGTTACCCAAGAAGTATTAAAGATCGCTCACAATACCCAGATGACCAGTCCGATATCTGGACGTGCGGTTGTTACTTGGAGATATCAGACAGCTAGATGGCGCTATTGAGCTGTGTAAAAAGTCTCAAAGCATTTTCACACTCACTAATGTATTTAATTTGTCTATTAACAATGTTCAACAGTGTCTGTACATGCATCACAGGGGCTTTTTGTCATATTATTCTGGAAGTCATTTCTAGCAAAATTCAAGAATCTCAAATTCTGTTTTGTTTAATAGAATTCTGTGCTGGAAATTACATTTTTAATGATTCCTTTGTCTTAATAAGTATCATAAATACACACTATAAATTAATATTTTCAATTTGTAATTTAGCAAAATGACAGCTTGTTTGGGAAAAATATTCTGCACACAAATTATTTCACTTGATTTTTCTTTTTGTCAATTTCATTTCAAGCATGCTCATCACTGACATCTTTATCCACTCTCAAACAAGTACACTAACTTTTGAAAAACTTTATTGGGGCAAAATTGTTTTGACGCCACAATTATGGGACAGTTGAAATTTTTGAAAAATAATGATCACGCATTAAATATTGAAATGGTTTGTTATTTCACTCATTGCTTAGATTATCATAGTTTTAAACATGCAATAATTTGTTTGTTTATAATTGATCTTCATAATTTAATATTGAAAGTCTGGTTCAGGAACGAGGATAAAACAGTCAAATATAAACATAAAAGACATTTGAAAAGTACACAAAATAAATGATGAAGTCCTAGTAAAAAGTTTCCAAGTCAGTTTTAATAAGACCTTCATATAGAAACAAAAAAAGTTGAAATCAGTTTGTTGTAATAAAAAAATAAAAAAAATCAACCCCTGGAAAATGAAAGTGCTTAAGATGAAGAAACACACATTTATATCTAACTTTGAGATTATAGACTCAATTCTCCCCATTGGACTGGTTCCTGTACTTCTGTGTGTGCTGTTGTTCTTGTAGTGAAAGACACAATAAAAACGCAATGTTGGTGTCACAATCTGAGAGAGAAGACACATCAGAGTGAAATCTTACTATACACAACATCAAACATTCAACGTTACTTAATAAATATCTCTCGTCTCGCACATTATTCAAAGTAATCTTTTTAAAATACTAAAGAGCTCCAGCTCTGAAACAACTTTCCTTTCCTGCTGATGTTGTTAAGGCAGTGTGGGCGGAACTAAATTATATTAACCAATAATATTGGTTGTTGGATGTTGTCTGCCTTATTGTATACAACAGACAAACGCTTTGACATTGGTTCTACAATTACACACCGAAAACCGGACTTCAAATTCCTCAATGCCGAACCGCTGTTTACGAACACGCCAACAGAGCCTTTGTCTCGGCTGCCCGGCCGTGAAAACAGAGGACTAAAAGGGGAAAAAGAGCCGGTGTTCTCATCAGAGTAAGACGTCATGCAAATCGACCTACGCTACCCAGTATACTACTGGCAAATGTTCAGTCTCTGGACAACAAGCTCTGTGAGCTGAGAGCGCAGATCTCATTCCAACGAGAGACGAGGGATTGCTGCGTTATCTGCCTTACAGAAACCTGGATGTCTACGGAGATTCCAGACTCGGCCAACGAACCCGCAGGGCTCTCCGTGCACCGAGCGAAAGACCTCTCAGGCAAAAGCAGAGGTGGCGGTGTGTTTTATGATCAACAAATCACGATACGACGGTGGTAGGTCTGATCACTGACAATGATGAAACAGCCTACAGAGAGGAGGTGCACACTCTGACATGCTGGTGTCAGGAGCACAACCTCTACCTCAATATCAGTAAAACCAAGGAGCTTGTAGTGGACTTCAGGAAGAAAGACAGAGAACACCGCCCCATCACCATTAATGGAGCACCGGTGGAGAGAGTCAGCAGTTTCAAGTTCCTCAGTGTTCACATTACTGAGGAACTCGCATGTTCCATCCACACTGAGGCCATTGTGAAGAAAGCTCACCAGCGCCTCTTCTTCCTGAGACGGCTGAGGAAGTTTGGAATGAACCACCACATCCTCACACGGTTCTATAGAGAGCATCCTGACTGACTGCATCACCACCTGGTACGGCAATAGCACCGCCCACAACCGCAAAGACATGCAAAGGGTGGTGCGAACTGCCAGAAACATCATCGGAGGTGAGCTTCCCTCCCTCCAGGACATATATAACATGCGGTGTGTGAAAAAAGCTCAGAGGATCATCAGAGACTCCAGTCACCCGAGTCATGGGCTGCTCTCACTGCTTCCATCAGGCAGGCGGTATCGCAGCATCAGGACCCGCACCAGCCGACTACATGACAGCTTCTTCCCCCCCAAGCAATCAGACTTTTCAACACTTGATCTCTCATGATCAATAATCAGCACTGCACTTTATTAATCTATTATCTCACACTGGACTGTCATAATTATATTCTCCACAATACAACTACTGTATATATATATATATATATATATATATTTTTATATATATATATATATATATATATACTCTTTATTTTTTATTTTTATTGTATGTGTATTCTATAGTGTGTGTATTGTTTACTGAACATTGTATATTATTATTGTGTTGTGTAAGTATGTGTACATTTGATATGTAAATTGTGTTGTGTAAATATGTTGTTTATTGTAAAGTGGTTTATGTCTCGTCACTGTCATGACTGCTATGTTGCTCAGGACTGCACACAAGACTTTCACCCACTGTTGCACTTGTGTACATGGTAGTGTGACAATAAAGTGATTTGATTTTTTTTTTTTATTATAGCTCACTTTTCATGATCCAGTCAAATCCAGAATATTCCTTTATCATTTGGAAATATGTCACACATTAAGTGTAAAGTGTTGCGATGGTTTAGTTATAACTGCCATGAGTTTATTGTTATTAAAGTTTATACGATAAGTTCAGTGTTATGGCGGAGAATATGTGTTTACATTACTGGGTATCTCAGTGAGTATTGACGCTGACTATCACAGCTGGAGTCGTGAGTTTGAATTCAGGGCGTGCTGAGTGACTCCAGTCAGGTCTCCCAAGCAACCAAATTGGCCCGGTTGCTAGGGAGGGTAGAGTCACATGGGGTAACCCCCTCTTGGTTGCGATTAGTGATTCTCGCTCTCAATGGGGCGTGTGGTGAGTTGTGTGTGGATTGTGGAGAGTAGCATGAGTCTCCACATGCTGTGAGTCTCTGCGGTGTCATGCACAACGAGTCACGTGATAAAATGCGCAGATTGACGGTCTCAGAAGTGGAGACAACGGAGACTTGTCCTCCGCCACCCAGATTGAGGTGAATAACCGCACCACCTGAGGACCTACTAAGTAGTGGGAATTGGGCATTCCAAATTGGGAGAAAAGATCAAATTTTTTTTTATTATATTATTATAAAATACTAAAAAATCCTGAACATTTAGTTAAAAATGTGATTATATTAATATAAATCTAAAGTTATTTTTATAATTCTGAATATATAGTTATCTAGCCCTAACAGACAGATTGACAGACACACAGATAAATAGACAGACTAACATTTTGGCCCATTTGATTCGGAGGTGAAATACGCCCCTGACATGTCTTTGTGACATTCACCTGTAAAAGTGCAAATAAATGTGACACTTGTGCAAATAATGTGGTGAAATGATAAGCACCTTCTTGAACCCATGTCTCAATGCATGTGCTCTGATCTCTGAGGGGTGGACAGATGAAGCAGAGGTCCTGCTCCAGGGAGGAAGTTATTATTGGGGTCTTCAACATAAATTTTGGCTTCAAAAGAGTGACCCCTCAACACAATCTGATCCTGAGTGAGGGGCAACCTCTTGCCTGTTGCCACCTGATGGGCAAAGCCACCACATAACACCAGTGCAACCTCAGATTCATAACCAGCAAAATATCTTACACTGAATTAATTGAATAGTTAAATGCTGCTGTGAATACTTAAAATAATCTGAAATAATTGTGCCCCTTGTGGACAACTCTATTACAGCATTCTATTCATTTAAATGGGGATTTTTTTTATTTTTATGAATAAAACCAATCCGGCCAGTGGGATGATTTGAGGAAAAATAAAAAAGGTAAATATTCTAGAAACATGTGTGATCATTTATTATTTCAGTATTATATATTCTGTACACTCATTTAGTGGCACTTTTGCACACGTGACTTTGCAATTTTAGAAAAACTGTCGAGGGGCAACTCAGTTCATTATCCCACCAAGAGGTCACTCACAAACATAATACCATAATAGACATGAACAAAACATTACCAGTAAAAAGTGAATTTCACAATTGATTTAGAGTGGTTATTAATATGACTAATGGTTATTAGATATGATTAATACTGATTCAGTGTTGTCAGAGGAAAACAAGCTATACATTACATACAGTTAATTGGCAATTTGTGGGCCGACACATAAGTTCCCTATGGGTTTGCATAATTGCAGTTTTCAGTTTATGTATAAATAGTCAGTGGTAAACTTTAACTTTAAACAGACATTTAATCCGCCAGCAAAATTAGTCAATATACTACATACTGTGCTGTTGAGTCTCATATGTCTCACCCTCAGCTGCCACTCCACCAGATCAGTTCCTGTGATCATCTCGGACAGTGGATGCTCCATCTGCAGTCGTGTGTTCATCTCCATAAAGTAGAAATTGTGCTGTGCATCCATGATGAATTCCACTGTGCTTGTAACAATTAAACATCATAAACAGTTTGCAATACACTTAGCCTCCTTGACTTTCTATAAACGTTGTTAACATTTTCTTGCGCAATGTTTAAAATGATCTTATTCATGCTTATTCAGACAATGATGTCACACATAAATGACATCACATGACATCACAATCATCACCTGCTCCCACAAAGTTGACGGCTTTAGCCGCCCGCACTGCTGCCTCCCCGAGTCGCCGCCTGACCTCAGGACTGATGCTTGGCTGTGATCAAACAAACAGGAGAGACTGTCTAAATGATACCCAAGTGACTTTTAAGACAGAAAAGGACAAAATTAAAGGGATAGTTCATCCAAAAACGATTCTGTCATTTACTCACACTCACTTTGTTCTAAAGTGTACTGTACAGTATATATTATGAAGAATCTTTACGCAGCTCTTCATTCACATAACTTGTGCTCTGATGTCATACGTTAGCTTTTTTATTTAAGTAGTTATTCACTGATAAACTGTACACCCTAATGTTGTCATTACTGGAAAAATCGAATTGACTTGATAATATGTCATTTGATTAAATGTAAAAGTTTTGGGCTCATAACTCAAATATCTAAGTTTCTTAAAATATTTTTTCTTAAAAATTCATAGACTAAGTTTTTAAGTGTTCATAACTCAAAACAATTAGAGTATAAAATTGAATCAAAGGGGAATACCCACATTGCATTGCACTTTATTTAATTATGTTTCCTTGGTCAAAGAGATCTTATGAGGTCATTTAAATAGCTGTTATTAAGAATTCATAGAGGTTTTAGCTCTTTTGTGGGTTTTATTTCTGTTGTTTTGTTGCAAATAGTTGTTTGGTGTGACGTCACCAATAGGGTAATCGGTGTCTGTTTGGACCCTGTTAACACTTTCAGTTCTCCTACAGGCATCAGTGCATTTTGTGGTGAAATACTGCAAATTTATATAATGACTAACCTAGAATCAGTTATAATCTACATTACTTAAGATGTATTATTGGACAATCTAAATCTGAGTCCATTGAATTAAAATGATTCCACTGGAACAACATTTAAATAGAAATGTGAGTTAAGTCTACTTGCATCTAGTTACCATAACATAAATAGTTCAAGTTCATTCTAAATAGACACCAAGTTAAGAGAACTTAATTACACATGTTTTTTAATTGAACTTAATAGGGTTTGCAGTATAATCTTCACGTCCATTGAGCGGTTAACTCGAGAATAGCTGGGACTGAATCAGTGACTTGATGAATTGTTCTTTTGAGACAACTCTTTTCAATGAACTGGTTGTTTCGGTTCACAAATCTGACTGAATTCATATGGACTTTCTATGGTGTTGTTGTTTTGTTTTTAATTTTTTGGAGCTTAAAATGAATGTTGTATGTAATACAAGTTAAGCTGAATTGACAGCATTTGTGATTATGTTGCTTACAACTAAACAATTTTAAATTTTCACATATATTAAAAAGCGATAAATAAACATTTTATTACACATAGTTTCAAAAGTACAGAACATTCTTTTAACAGATGAGTTCACTACGAACTGTTACTTTAAGAGTAAAACATTCAGGTAAAAAAACAGAACGTGCGGTTTGGAACGACATGAGAGTGAGTACATTTTGACAGAATTTTATTTTAGAGTGAACCATTCTTTTAAATTGCCATTCAAATTATAGCAGACTTAATAAAATTGCACATTTGTGTATTTTATCACTAAGACAAATAATAAACTGCAAGAAGGATAGCAGGAGTGATTCTTACCCTTGGAGCTTCTTCTGTGATCTTTTAGTGTCGTCAAAGAGATATACTGCATTACCAGACTGAACACCTGCACGTGTCTAACGCAACAACACACACCCACATCATACAGGATGACATCAGAGGAAACATTTTTATTTTTGGGTGTAACTATCCCTTAAAATATTGTGTACTGAGAATGGTAAATAGTTTTTTTTTTTTTTTTTTTAGAATGGTAAATATTTCTCCACAAACTTCTCTATCAGCATGACATCATCACTGAATGACTCGCGAGCCTCTCTCCTTGCGGACTCAAGCGTGGAAATCTGCTTCAGTCTGTTTGTTTCTCATTCCCTGCGTGAGCCGATGAAGAGGGGCTTCAGGAAACTCTATTAAAAAGGTGGAACTCTGGGTGCAATTCATAAAATTACAGATATGTTCAACGAAATTCCCGCTCACTTTCCCGCCGCCACCACGAAAGGCTTTGATCATCACAGGGTAGCCAATCCTCGCTGCCTCGCTTTGAAGCTTCTCATCTGATTGGTCCTCTCCATGGTAACCCTCAATGATAGGCACGCCAGCAGCTGACATAATGTGTTTAGATGTGCTACAACAAACAACAAATGCATATTTTATTTCAAAACTAGAGAAGGAAAGTTTGTTGAGACAAACTGAAATTTTTTAAATAGTTTTAAAAAGTCTTAAATATGAATGGATGGATCCATGTTATAATGGTTGCTAGGCAGTTGCTGGGTTCTTGAGGTTGATTACTAGAGAAGTATTAGGGTGTTCCAGGTATTTTCTTGGGCAATACTAGGTGGTTGCTGGGGAAATGCAAAAGCACTTTCAGAGAGGTTTGCTAAGCAGTTGCTGGGGTGTTGAGAGTGGATGAAAGAACATTTATAAGTGGAATGAAATATTATACTTTATTGTATAACCACCGGCCACAATATCTGTGTGCCGCTATAGCTAATAATATATATATATATATATATATATATATATATATATATATATATATATATATATATATATATATAACAGGAGGGGCCCACCAACTATTAACTTAACGCTGCTATTTAATATCTTATTAGATTTTCCAGTGTGTTGTCACAAACACTAAAGAAAAGAAATAACTTTTATACCTTTATATGAATTGTGGTTTGGGGTAAATGAGAAGAAATAAAGAGAACAATGCATGTACATGAGAAAGAGAATTAATCGAAATGAAACCAGTACAGTCAAAACAATATACCAAAAGACTGTCTGTAAATTAATATAAAGTAACCAATAGAAAAACAACGGCAATGGCAATAAAAAGGCTTTTCAGACCAGTTCAAGTCGTAGATGAGTGATTCTGTATGGAATCACTACAATGAAAGATAGTTCAGAGTTAAATCCTTGTACTCTGGATATTTGATAATCCACAAGGCAATGCAGTGAGATACATTGGGGAGAAAACACTTGATATCCACATGTACTGCCTTTGCAACTACATATAAAGTTTCAAGATGGCAAAATATAAAACAAGATTTAAAGAGTCCATCTACAAAAAGAAAAATAATCTAGCATTAGAAAGGGAGCTCACAGATACATCAAGTGAAAACAAATACAGAACACAAGGAGAAACAAACTTGAATATGATTGAACTGGAAACAAAGTGTCTCAAACAGGACTCTAATGAGTTTCGCTGGATAAGGACAATCCCATGCTTCCCTCTTCCAAACAAACTGACATCTTCTATCATTCTTCCAGATTAAATACCAGGGGTTTTAGCGCTCAAGCGCCCCCTAGTGATGAGTATGATACAAAATACAAGGGAAACGGCTAAGACTGTTACAATTGTTCCCATGGGAAAATTCTGTTTGGACTCAATGTCTGTTGCGTCCAAGACACCCGCAAAAATGTATAATCATCCATATGATATCAAATTATAATACTTTGCAGTACCAACACACAATATAAACATCCAATATATTAAAGAATTATCATTAAGAATTCTGACTGACCATTTAATTTGCATCCTGGAAATCTATAATGTCTAGAATGTAAACATTTTTTGCTAGGGTGTTCTGGGCTGTTGCTAGGGAGTTGCTAGTTTGTTGGGATGATTGCTAGAGTTTTCAGGGTGTTCAGGATGGTTGCAAGGCCATTTCTAAGTGGTTACTTGGGCATTACTTGTTTGGTATTTGTTAGGGTATTCTGAATGGTTGCTAGGGTGTTGTTGGGTCTTTGCTAGGTAGTTATTATGGTGTTGCGGGTGGTTGCTGGGCAGTTACAAGAGCATTGTTTGCTAGGGTGTTTTGAGTGGTTGCTAGGGACTTATTAAGGTATTTATCTGTGGTTGCCAATGCATTGCAACAGGGTTCTATAGTGGTTGCAAGGGAGTTATTAGGGTGTTCAGGATGATTTCTAAGGCATTGTTTGTTGGTTGCTGGTATATTGCTAGGGTATTGTTAGAGGTGTTTTAAGTGGTTGTTTGACAGTTGCTAGGGTGTTGAAGGTGGTTGCTAGGCAGTCATTAGTGTGATCAGGATGGTTCATAGTGCACTTCTAGGTGGTTGCTGGAGCATTGCTAGTGTTTTTTAGGTGTTTGCTAGGGTGTTCTGGGTGGTTGCTAGGCAGTTGCTAGAGTATTTATGGTGTTTGCTAGGGAGCTATTGGGGTGTTCTGGGTGGTTGCTTTGCAGATGCTAGAACACCCTAGCAACTGCAAAGCAACCACCTAGAACAATACTAACAAAACTAGCAATATGCCAGCAACCACCTAGCAATGCCTTAACAACCATCCAGAACACCCTAATACCTCCCTAATACTGTGAAAATGGAACGTAAAGTAAAAAAGTGACAAGGCAGGTGCAAAGAGGCCAGCAACATGCCTTGAAGTGAGGCCACAGAACTTTTGAAAATTCGGAAAGAAAGACTTCTCAAAGGACACCAAGTGGGAAATGACTGAGTTAAGAACAGATGTAAAGTTAATGAAGGGAATTGTTGGAGAAATGCAAAGACATCTACAGCAAATGGACCGAATAATTGCCAAGGTTGAGGAGAGAGAGCAGTTGTCAACACAAGTGTTAAGTTTTCTCCTTTATTTGATTTCATCAAAATAAAATGCTGTGGTAGAAGACCGACTATTTAGAAAACAAATCTCAGCAAAACAATATACGGATCCATCGAATTAAAGAAGGGAGGGAAGGCAGCGATATCATAGGATTCATCAAGAGATTTTTCAAAGAAGCATGCAGCATTATTGAACAGATAACAATAGTACAAGCGCACTGTACCCTCTTGAAGAAAACTCCCAATGTGAATACACATCCGAGATCCAATGTAGTCCGATATCTGACGTGGTATATGAAACAGAACATACTGAGGGCTGCATGGGCAAAAATAAAGATCACATATGAGGGTTCTAGAGTATATTTGGATCAGGATTTTGCAGCAAAAATACAAGAACAATGAAACTTAGATTGATTTTTACTGGATGTATTCAGACCTAGGAAAGGTTTTCATTACATTACCTATGAACAAGTTCCACTAACGTTTAGCAGTGTCATAATACTAAGATAACTGTCAATTTAAATGACGTCCCATACATTTTTGTGGTAAATATAAGGCAAATCAACTCACCCGACCAAGGCAGAGAAGACAGTATTAAAGACAGGTTGATGAGGCCAATTGTGTGAGTCATTTTAAGAAATTGGCTGTTGAGTTTCAGAGCAGTTGTTTTTATGGTATATCAGTGGTTGATTAATCCACATGTGTTTCTGAAGGAAGGCTGTATAGTTTGATGCTGTCAGCTATTGTTGTCTGACATCAGGAAGCAACTTTGGTCTTGCCCACAAATGCTACGCTGAGCTATGAGTAAAAACTTTCAGAAATTAATAGAGTAATTTATTTATATTGATAAATAATTTATATTGATTTATATTGTTGCCTTTGTTAGTCTTTAGTCTATTCTGGTTAGGTCTACAATTCTACACTTATTTTTTGGTTTGCATTCATTTAATTCCATATTTAGAAATATTTGAGTTGCTCAGACCCCTATAGTGTGTTTGTGATGTTCTTCTTAAGCCATATGGCAACCCATAGAACAATGTAAAGTATGATAAAATGTTGGGACAAATGGCACATTCACAGGCTTGGGTCTCATTGTTTTTGGGGCCAATTTTGGGGTTTGCATCTCAAACTCTCTAGTGCCAGCAACACATCAAAGTTTTCTGCTAATATCTTTTCAATGACCCAAGCTTGATTCATCAGTTTCAAACAGTACAATGTAAACTGATATCTCTTTTTAGTTGTAGCAAAAGTTGTTTTTTGCTTCTTTTTTTACAAATTCTGTCAAATGTTTACAATAATATTTTGCACAAATGGATATCCAAAATTGTTAGCAAATAATGTGCTTACAAATTCTAAATCTTGGGCCCTTCATTGATGCTTGCAGCTATATTCATTATTTTTGGGTCTCTCAATTATAAAACACTAACACAGCTAACACAAATCAAACCATGTGGTAAATCTGAAAAACACATGTTGAACTGAAAAAATCCAGGGCAATGTAAAACTGTCTCTAATTATGAGAAATTGAGAGAAGAAAAAAATAAGCTTTTTGAATTTTTGTAATGTAAAAAGAAGGATGCGTACAATATTACTCAGACTTTGTGAACTCTATTCAATTTTTTCACTTCTCTTTTCTCTTTAATCAGTTGTTAAACTGTTTTTTTGCTTTAAATATCAAGATTATGTTTGCATTAGAGTAGGTGCTATGCATATATGTAAATATATATATATATATATATTCATAATCTTTATATTTACAATTGCCTAACCTGTCTTTGTCCTGAAAGACAACCTGCTGAGATCATTTTGAAATTAGTTGTTTGATCATTTTGGATGTTTGTCTAGATATTCCTCACTGAATTCTACCAATATCAGCTTTGTTCTCCTTTTGGGCCTGTCATTTGTGCCTTGCTCAGGGACACAATGGTGGTGGCTGTGGGAATCGAACACACAACCTTATGAGTACCATTTCTGTGCTTTAGCCCACTATGCTATATTCAATTTACAATTGTATATATCTAAGAAATATACACACAAAGACAGGATGTTGTAAATAATGTAATAAACATTAACTAAATAGCATACAATAACATTAAAAAAACAACAAAAAACAAATCTAATATAGATAACTGAAAACAAAACTAAGAAAAGAACAAAACTATAAAATATAATCAAATGTGATTCATCACGCAGTGAAATCTGGAAAATACTTTTATTGATTTTCATCATCATTTATAAGGGGGTTCATACTTTTAACTTAACAATGGCACAATTTTAACAATATTTTACCATAAAAGTTCACGCATTGTTAAATACAGTTTTCTTTTTCACTGTATAGGCTTAAGTAACAGCTGACCAATTAACAGATTTTTACTGTAACATTTTACATTCTTTCAAAATTTTTACCTGTAAAGGGTTTAATTTCCCCACAAACAATATATTGTGGTGTCACTTTACAATAATGTTGTCAACATTAACATTAGTTTAAGGAATAGTTCACCCAAAAATAAAAAAAAATCTCTCATAATTTTCCCACTCTCATGCCATCCCAGATGTGTATGACTGTCTTTCTTCAGCAGAACACAAATTAAGATTTTTGAAGAATATCTGAGATCTGTATGTCCATACAATACAAAAAAGTGAATGGGTGCCAACATTTTGAAGCTTTAAAAATCAGCAAGTAATCCAGTGGTTAAATCCATGTCTTCAGAAGTGATATGATAGGTGTGGGTGAGAAATAGATCACTTTCACATTCTTCCTCTTGTGTTTTGGTGATTCACATTTTTTGTGCATATCGCCACCTACTGGGTAGTGAGAAGAATTTAAAGCAAATAAGGACTTAAATGTTTGTCTGTTTCTCACCCACACCTTTCATATCACTTCAGAAAATATGGATTAAACCACTGGAGTCATATGGATTACTTTTATGATGTCTTTTTGTGCTTTTTGAAGCGTCAACATTTTGGCACCCATTCACTTGCATTGTGAGGACCTACAGAGTTGAGATATTCTAATAAAAATCTTAATTTGTGCTCTTCAGAAGAAAAGAGTCATAAAAATATGGGATTACACAAGGGTGAGTAAATAATGTGATAATTTTCATTTTGGGGGGAACTATCCGTTTAAAGCAATAGTTAACATGAACTAACAAGGAACAACACTTTACAGTATTTATGGAATCACTTTATTATAAGGCTTAATTTTTTAATTACATTCGTTATTGCATTAGATATCATGACCTAACAATGAACAATATATTTTTACAGTATTTATTACTCCTGGTTAATGTTAGTTATTAAAAAGGCATTTGTTCATTGTTAGTTCATTGGTAGTTCGTTGTTAGTTCATAGTGCATTCACTAATGTTAACAAATACAACTTTTGATTTTAAAAATGTGTTAGTAGTGTATGTTGAAATTAACATTAACCAAGATTAATAAATGTAGTAAAAGTATTGTTCATTGTTTGATCATGTTAGCTGTTGTTAACTAAAGATTACAAATGTAACCTTAATTTAAAGTATTTCAAGTTCTAGAAAACACTTATACATGCATGTTAATATTAGTAAATGCATTATTAACTAACAAAGAACAATACTAAGTCAACATTAACCAAGATTATTGAATACTGTGAAAATATATTTTTTATTGTTAGTTTATGATACCTTACATTTACTAATGTCCACAAATAGAAGCTTATTGTGAAGTGTTTTTCCCATTTTGTATTCCTAACTTTGAGTTATAAATTCTGATCTGTGTGCTCAAATAATGACTCTTTAGAGAGCAAGTTTGATGCAACAACATTTTTTGGATTTTAGAGGAAAACACACAGCACAAGTCAAAGGTAGAGGGGGACAAAGTATGCCCTTAAATACACACTGCTTGATTTACTTAACACAACTCTGCATTCTTATGTTGGTGAACAGAGCATATTTGTCTCTGTTATGAAGTTAAGTCATTTTTACAATTTTCAAAGCAGCTTATAGAAAATGATGATGTAATGTCTGTTATGTCCAAAAGTCCTTGTTGAGCAGTTTCAAAACATACCCTAACATGATTTGTCTTTAGATACCCAGTGACTAACATGTCAGTTTATGTTGAAGAATAACCTTGGGTGAAACCAGGCTCAGCTGTGTGATCCAGTTCCCCTTTTGCTAAATAGTATGAAAATAATGGCAATATTAGTAATCTACAGTATGTGTAGTACAAGTCATGTATTAATTAAGTAACCTGAGTAGATGTTGGTGGGAAATGTTTAAACTAAAGGATATTGATTGAACTGTGAGATTAATCATTAAGTGTCTTTTAATTCCATCCCAAATTGACTGTAGAAGTGCACATACTGTAAATGCAGTGTCCTTTTTTATTTAGCAGATGGACTTGTTTGTTACTCTTCAAAAAAAAAAGTGTAAAAAAAAAATAAAATAATGCAACTTACACTAGTATTAAACATGTAGATAAAGGAGTAATATGAATCTAAAACTATTACATAATCAATAATCCTGTAGGTTTAGGCAAATTGAATGACTTGCAAACACTTTCCTTTGGTCTGATAATAAATGATTGAGTCGGAATGCTCTGGATTGAACTTTTCAACATTTTTGCTTAGCAAAGGGTCAATTAAAAACCACTGATGTAAAGGTTTTTGTAAAGAACTTATCATCGCTTTGGGATATTGATTCAGGGAAGTATGCATGTTGTGGAGCGCATCTCAAATGAGTAAACATTTGCATAACAGCTGCTGAACACTGCACAGCAGTGCACGTCCCACCATATTTGGACAGGTGGAGATTTTCAGGCTAAATAACAGCATGTAAATCATTACAGGGGCAGACAGGAGTCCAACGGGGACAATTGTGAACCCTCTCACTCCAACACTGTGTGCACAGACATTCATGACACTAGCACGATGATGGGGGACAGGATCTTGATGGTTTGTATGTTAGTTTGGCTTTGCTGTTCTGGGGGACATGGACTAAAGGACACTAGTATTCCGTGCGATGATAAACGTGTGGAAAATGTAGTGAATCTAACTCTTTCCAAACATAATCAGCTGCTAACCAAAGGCACTCTACTGGCTCTCTATGAAATCTGGGAGGCTTCAAAGGTAGGATGTAGCGTGTATACATGCAGTAAAAATGCAGTGTTTATTATGCTGAAACCAGCGAGATGTTCGAAAAGCATCTATCTGATGCATAAAGCGACAATTAAATGTAGTGCAGACAGAAGAACGCATCCTGTAAGCACAGGATAGATTGACAATCTCAATTGCAAAATAGATTGATGTGGACCAACATTTAAAAAATATCAAAATCATTGTTTGAAATACAAGAATGCCTTCTGTGTGAACAGCCCCTACTTGTACCACGGACAGATAAACTTAATTGAAAAATGGATTTCTGTGGACTGTGGACCAGTGATATACTTGTTCAATGATATGTACATAAAACAAACAATAGAACCATTTCTAAAGCCACTTTACATAGATTTACTCATCTCTGACAATCCTCAGCATACACTGTATATGTGATTAATCTGATTAACTGGCATATCACGTAATCAGTTTGATCAAAATTGTAAAGTGTTTGACGATAAAAGTGTTACCATAACTTATTTGCTCTATTCAACTAGCATGCCAGCATCGTTCAATATAAGATCAACCCAACTTTAGCTTGTCCCAGAGTAATGCTATCATTCTTACAGACTCAGAATGAAACGGGGGAAGTTTTGTTTGTGGGGTTCACAAGCAGAGAGACAGACTGTCCTGTAGGGGGAGACAAAGTGTGGCAACAATGTGACTACCTTCAACAGGCAGATAAGGTGAGACCTGATGAGGACTTTTAAAAAAAAAGCTTTCTACTGTATATTACAATTCTATACCATTTATTCATCCTCATATTGTTCAAAAACCTGTACGACTTTATTTCTTCTGTCATCACAAAAGGAGTATTCCTGAGGAATCTTTACACAGCTCTTTTTCACACTATGACAGTCACCACGTCTGTAAAGCTCCAATAAGGACCCAAAATTACCATTAACATAGTCCATACGACTCGTGCTTTACATTCCAAGTCTTCATAAGCAATACTTGATATGGTGCGCATGACCCCAACGCAAGGCTTAAACTGTACTTTATCTTGCTTATTACATGGCTAAAAATCAGAAAAAAATAATCAGACATAAATGAATTGATTTGAATGAAACCGATTTTATTACGACAGAACAAAAGTGTCTAGAGTGATTCGAGAGACATGAAACTAGCAAGCCTGATATCATGAAAATTACAGGACTGTGCCAACACTCACATTCACAGCCTCTTTAACCTAATCGCTTCAATGAACCTTCTAGATAACATTCACATTTTGTGCTTCCCCAGGTGCTCAGAATCTGTTATGCCAAAGTGCTGTTCACAGAGGCAGGACAAGAGTTAGTATTACATGACTGTTCAGGTACGTCACATCTTGGGGCTGCCACGTTGAGATCGCATGACCAGCTGTATCATGCAACGATCGTGTGGCATGTTGCATTATCTTGGAAATAAAAATAGTTTTTTCGCTTAGAAATGTAATTGTTTTGTTGTACAATAAAGTAACGGCTGCGTCCAAAAGCTAAACAATGCTGTCTTCAGAGGCAGGATGGCATCAAGGTATCAAGGCATGTCCGAATCCAATATTTGCATTACATCCTAACTTCTGAGATACAGCCTTTGATATCCCAAAATCCTGCACGTGAGCTGGTTGGTTGAAAGATTAAACAAGGCGTCTGATGGAGCGGTAGAAAGCAGTAATTACTTTATAAATGTCCTTTTTCGAAACTTATGACTAAAAAAAGCATTATGGTTATTAATTATTAGCTGAGTTATGTCTATTGGATGGAAGATTATATATACAAAAATACAGCACAAACATCTAGGAACAAATGCCACACTCTCACAACTTCAACTTTCTCTGACAGCTGAGCCATCTATTGTCTCTAAGAAGGCACCTTGTCTGGGCTGCCCTGAAAACATTGACGTCAATGGAGAGGAACTAAGAGAACCGCTCATCCATTCTCTGGCAAAAGCCAACAGCATGATCAATTACAAGCATTTCTTCATCTTTAAGAGCTTGTCATCAGCAACAAAACAGGTAAGTGTTTTCTTACAGGATGTGTTCCAGTAGCTCAACTGGTAGAGCATTGCACTAGCAGTGACAGGCTTCATTGCATGATATCATAAACACAAAATGTTGTTAAAATAAATAATTTGCCATATGCAAAATTAAATAACTCGGGTTTATTATGTCAATGGTCAGCATATTAAAGAAAATTATTTAAATATTATGTGAAAATATATATCTTTTTTTTCTACCCACTATGAACATACTTGAGGAAACATTTTTTCACTACAATTCATTTTGTTATAGCACATTCATTGTAATAATTATAATTCCAAAGCAGCTTTAAAGAGAAGATTACTTGACAGTCCAGTAAGCATGTTAAAGAAGACACAACACAAGTAAAACTATTCTTGAAAATACAGTATGTATGTTGCAAGATAGCAGGGATAATCACTTGTCAATCATCTTTTTTTGTTTTTATTTCTTACTGTTACAGGTTCCTTTATATTGTTTTGTACTAACAATATTATATATTTCCAATAAGCCTTTAGAAAGAAAAATGAAAGAGTAAAAATGTCAAATTTGAAAAATTAATTTATTTTTATTTATTTATTTATTTATTAGTTTGTTTGTCTGTTTTTTATTTACTTTAGTTTTTATTTATTTATTTGTTTGCTTTTATGTTTGTTTCTATTTTTATTTTTCTATTTTTTATTTATTTATTTGTTTGCGTCTATGTTTCTTTTTTTATTTTTGTTTTTATTTATTTGCCCGTATGCTTGTTTCTGTTTCTGTTATTATTTTCTATTTATTTATTTTTATTTTCTCCACTTTTCTCCCCAATTTGGAATGCCCAATTCCCAATGTGCTCCAAGTCCTCATGGTGGCGTAGTGACTCGCCTCAATCCGGGTGGCAGAGGACGAATCTCAGTTGCCTCCGTGTCTGAGACCGTCAATCTGTGCATTTTATCACATGACTTGTTGAGCGCATTACTGCTCCATCCACGCACAACTCGCCACCCACCGCAGAACGAGAACCATATTATAGAGACCACGAGGAGGTTACCACATGTGACTCTACCCTCCCTAGCAGGCCCCAATTGTAACGAAGGGGAGGCAGACAAGGAGTGAGGATCCAGGTACAGCTTTTATTGAGAAGGTGCACAGAGTCAAGCAAACAGTGAACACTGGAACAAACAAAACATCCACGAGGGGAAAACAAAGGTACAAACACAAGATATATACACGGGGAATCATCCAAGGAGGGCACGGGCAGGAACACGGTAGAATACAGGAGCAACAAGGAACGTCATCAAACACCTAACTTCAAACAATAACCAACAAAGGACAAGGTGAACATGAGGGCTTAAATACAAAACCAAGGGGAAACAAAAGCCAATGGGAAAACAGAACTCAAAACAAGATAATCAAGGTAATTAACTAAAACCAATGACAAAACTAGAACTGATAATAAAGCAATCAAACAATGAACCAATGAAAACCAGACACATGAACACGGAGGGAAAACAGGACATGACAAGACTGGGAAACAGGAACATAAGAGTGATTTCAAAATAAGAGTGCATAAACAAAAGACAATATGGAACGTAACAGGTGCCAGAAACTTATAAACAAAAGACAGTATGGATCGTAACGCCGATATTTATTTATTTTATTTGTTTGCTTGTACATTTGTTTCTGTTTTATTTATTTTTGTTTGTTTATTTATTTACTTGTATATTGCTGTTTTTATTTGATTTTTGTATTAATTTGTTTGCTTCTATGTTTGTTTTTGTTTATTTGTTTGTTTTTATGTTTTTATTTATTTTTCAGTGGACCCTTGCGGTTTCCTTGGAGTCCCTGGACCCCAGTTTGGAAACCCCTGCTCTGTATTATCAGGGTTAAGTTTTGGGTCAAGTCATGTTCTTCTTTGTGTGCAGGTGGTTGCTGGATTCAGGTATAAACTGCACTTTTACATGGAGAAGAGCAACTGCTCCAAGTCAGAATTCAAAGCCGTTACTGAAGAGTGCCACCCAGATCTGGATGAGCGGGTAAGAATCTGAATCTCTGGCTGGGTCCCTATGTATAACGGATGTCTTTTGTGTCCCTCATTAATATGTAAACAACGACTTTAACAACAAAGGACTGACACCAATGTTAATATAGTGTCAATAAATTCTTCTTCTTACATCAAGAAAAATCCTATTACTTACATTTAAATGTTTATTTAGTTTTGGCTGTATTCGCAAGTATGCACATTTGGATGGAAAAAAAGAAATATGGACATATATCTTCTTAATTCTCTCCATGTACAGTGGGGTCCAAAAGTCTGTAAAAATGTCAAAAATTCTAAAATTCTTTACTTAAAAAAGTCAAAATTCCTCTACTTTGCAATTTATATATATAATATTTGTTCAATTCAAATTATATTATCATTATAACAGTTTTAATAAAAAGTTGGAGAAAAAACATGAATTTTGGGATTTCTTAATATTTGCTGCAGTACCCCTTTAGGTTTAATGACAGCATGTACTCATCTCGATCTGGCATAAACAAAACCTGATGGTCATGTTATTCAGCAGAATTTGAGAATTTTCCATAATGGATGTTGTGTTACTTAATGGAAACTAAGAAGTCCATTTGTACAAATGCGTCAACATGCTCAATGTCAGAACATTTGCTTACATTTGATTATTGATCTGACGAATCTTAAAGATTTTTTCTTCATATTATGTTGAAACATCTCTTTGTTCCAAATATTCCAAACTAAAACGTTCTGTTTTTCTTCCTGGATTAAATTGGATTTTCAGATTCTCTAGTCTCAGACTTTAAAACTCTACTTTATATTAATATTTGAATAGGTATAATGTATTATTTAAATTAAATTACTTTGTTGAGTTTTTATTTTATTTTATATATAAAATAAATAATTTGGTTTGAAATTATGATTATGAAATTGAAGTTTCAAATCTGATTTATGTGTAAAATTGACTTTAAATGTATTTTTAAATCCCATTTTCACTTTAAAATGCCGCTTTGGATTCAAGTGTCTGCCAAATGCACATTCTGGTTGCACTTTATTTTACAGTACATGTACTTTCAGTATACTTACAGTGTAATTACCCAAGAAAGTACTGAGTAATATCAGGTAACTACATGTACTTAATATGGGTTAAGTTTAGTACCTAGTAATTACAACAATTTACTACAATTTACTACAAAATTGCTGTATATCTATATTACTGTATAGAGTAAATCTAAATGTAAATGTTGAACAGTACTGTAAAATAAAGTGCTACACACATTATTATCAATGATTTATAGTGAAAAATAAGGAAAGTACACCGCTAAAAAATATTATTTTTGCTCTTACAAATGACTTTTGTTGATGTAACCTAATTGGTCAGGTAAATTTAGTCTGATTAATTAACATTTTTGTATTGAATAAAAGTTACCTCAAAACATTTTTCCTGTATACTGTATGTGTAGCCTCACATCTAAACTTGTTGAAATTTAGATATTCATGCAGTGTAACTCTACTGTGGATGTAGCCCCTTGGCGACATGAGAGTCCGGAAGTGCACACCGAATGTGCCCAGACGGTGAGCCAGCCCTTCAGTTATGTTTATTAAATTAATAGTACTGTGCAAAAGTGTTAGGCACATAAGATTTTTCATAAAACATTTGTCTTAAGATGGTTATTTATATCCTCAGCTTTAGCGTGACAGTAGGAAAAATACATTTTAGACTCAAAACATTACTTTTGCAAATATAAAAGAATAGAATTGAAGAACAGATGCAACAGATGTCATTGCCCTCACAGAGACCCCCACTGAACATTGAGTCAGTCTGAGATTACTTAAAGAGACAGAAACAATCGAGACTAAATATACAGAAGAACTGTGGAGAATTCTCCAAGAAGCTTGAACATCCTTTCTGCCAACAACCAATAAAAACTGTGTCCAGGTGTATCTAGAAGAATTGGGGCTGTTTTAGAGACAAAGGTGGCAACACCAAATATTGATTTATCTTTTTTTTATGTTTACTGGACTTTGACATTAAGAAAAAATGAAAACTATTTATGTTATTATTTTTGAAGACATCCTCGCTATGCAATATTTTTCACAAGTGCCTAAAACTTTTGCACAGTACTGTTGATCATTTTATGTTGATCACAAATATCAAGTGTATATATTTCCAATGAACTTGTGCATTATTAACATGGTAATGCAAAAACAAATTTTCAGTGTGTCTCAAGATTTAAACGGCCACCAGGCTGGTCTCCCCTGAGGAAAGTGCCAACTGTCAAATGCCCATCGATTCCAAAACCAGCTCCCAAACAAAAAGAATCTTCAGAGGAATCCAAGGAGAGCATGGGTGCTATCAAACGTACACCATTAAACTGCCCGACCAAACCCTGGAAAGACTTCAAGCCCATCACAACTGCTCTGAACACTACAGCATCTTCACAGCCAAACTCAACCGCAGCAGATGCCCTGCTGAGTAATCTGGATTTGTTAGGTTGAGCTGCCGGTGTGTGTTTTTTTGGGGGGCTTTGTGTTCAAATGGTAATCTTACATAAAATATAAAAGAAAGGAAGACAAACTGTACCAATTACATTATAATAACTGGTGTTTTGAGTGTCATTCATTTATTTGTGGATGTAACAGTAATTCACAGTACACTGTCTCACAATAAAGAGGAAATTACAGTAAAACTCATTGTTTGTGGAATCATTGGAACGTTATTACACTTCATCACAGCTGTCTATACGGCTGCTTGACAGAGAAACAGTTCTTCAGAGAATGGGAATTATGAGAAGATAATGCCACATTACAAACAGAAAATGCAAAACATTTCGGTTACAATATTTCAGTTTTTTCCAACTGCGTACACACCAAATCTTTTCATGTCACACGATTTTTGAAACCTCACACTCAAAGTGCAAAACTACACACCAAATCTCCAAAACCATAAGCTATTTCTCAGCCTTTGACTCAGTTGTCAATTGCATAAAACCCTTTTTTCAAAACACTACACACAATTCTCAGGAAGTGACATGCTTTCCTTTTCCAAACACAATCAATCAAAATGCTACACTTTATTCACCAGGTCTCACACACACTCCTCACATGTGCAAACACTAATTGCTTAACTGATCACTAACCAATCACTGCTTTACTGTAGTATAGGCCTATAAATAGGTCAAAGGTCAGATTACTTGTTTTGAACAATGGATGCCAACAATGGATAGAGAGCAAGAGGAGTAGGAAGGAGAGGCAGGGGGTAACATGAGGACAAATTCAAAGATGAAGAGTTGGAAGAGGAGGAGGAGGAGGAGGAGGAGGAGAAAGAGGAAGAGGAAGAAGAGGACGAGGGCAAAGAAGAGAAGGAAGGAGATTCATCTCTGATGAGATTAGGGCAACACTTGTTGATCATGTGATCAACCACGGTTTGACCATGAGAGAGGCTGGACTGAGAGTCCAGCCCAACTTGAGTAGATTTACAGTAGTGTCCATAATTCCAATGTACTGTAAAATACGTATGACTGCATAGTATTGCAGAATCATTTGTAACTGTAAGCCATCCATTTACTGCACGACATTGAATGAATGAGGTTCTCATGCTGTACTGTTTACAGTTCCTATGGTGAACACATACTGTGTTTGAATTCTGTACAGAGTGGAAAGGCAAAGACATCATGGATGACGAGGACGCTTGTTTACAGATGTACAAGAGACTGCAATTATATAAAAATATGGTTTCGGCCAACAATGCAATTAGGATTCAAGAGATAAGAGAGCATATCTTGAATAATGACGCCATCAATGCTGTAAGCCTGTCGACCATACAACGCATCCTCCAATGGCACCAAGTGACGATGAAACAACTTTATAAGATGCCATTTGAGAGAAACTGTGACCGAGTCAAGAATCTGCCACATGACTTTGTAGAGGTATGTATGCAACTCTACTTCCAGTACTTCAGACATACCATATTTACTCATCTGTATATCCATTTGTCTGTTACAGAGAGTATTGGAGATGGATGCCCATCATGTAATTCTCCATGAATTTATTTGTGTGGATGAGGTTGGCTTCAACCTCACCAAAACCAGGCGCCACGGAAAAAATGTAATAGGACAGAGGGCAATTAACAATGTCCCTGGACAGCGTGGGGGTAATATAACTATGTGTCCTGCCATCACTCAAAACGGGGTCCTCCATCACAATGCCACACTGGGTCCGTACAACACCGGCCATATGCTCAATTTTCTGGATGCAATTTACACAATGCTTGTCCCTGATCTAGATCAGAAGCCTGCTAGATTTGTGGTTATATGGGACAATGTCATTGACAATGACAATGTTCCGGTCCAAAACTGGTTTGCCACCCATCCACAATTTATAGTTTTGTACCTACCACCATATCCACCTTTTCTAAATCCCATAGAGGAATTCTTCTCAGCCTGGCGCTAGAAAGTGTATGATCGCCAACCCTATGCCCGCATGCCGCCCCTCCAGCCAATGGAGGATGCATGTGGGGACATAGAGGTTGCCTCTGTCCAAGGTTGGATACGCCATGCTAGGAGATACTTCCCTCGATGTTTGGCAAGAGAAAACGTATCTTGTGATGTGGACGAAGTATTGTGGCCAGACCCAGCCTGGAGAAGAGATGAAGCATATCTTAGCACTGGTGACTGCATTTTGTGTGGGCAGGTTTGGGAATTGTGTGTAGAGTTTTGAAAACTGGAGACATAGTTTTGAAAACGTGTGTAAGCAGTTGGAAAAAACTGTAATTTACTTTACTCAAACTGTATAATGATTAAACAACAGCTTTCTGCTGTGTGTTACTTTTTACTTTTTAAGTTTAAAGTTTGAGTTGGCACAATGTACTCTATTACTGTAATTGCGAAATACGTTTACCTCATGCAATAAACAACAATCAAACTACATGTCCTGGATGCTGTGTTCTCCATTATGTGATGTAGTGTCTAATGAATGCTCTGTAGTGTTTATATATTGAATGGCTGTGTGTATGATCTGAAAGAAGATTTTTGCCATTAGACTCAGGGATTTTGTCAATGGAGTTTGAAGATTTGGTTTTGTGTTTAATGTTGTGAGAAAATGGGTGATGGTTTCAAGAAATGTGTCTTAGCAGTTGTGAAAAACTGTAACTATGGAAGCCGAATCCTGCCACGAATAAAAAATAAAAGAGGTAAATTTGACTTTATATCTCACAATTTGCCTTTATAACTTGAAAAGTTGCAATTGCGTGATATACGTTTTGCAAGTTCTTATCAGACAATGTAACTTTATATATGTGACCGCTTCATATCTTGCTATTTCAACTTTATTTTACACAATTGCAACAATACAGTATCGCACAATTGTGACTTTATATCTCGCGACTGCCACTTCATCTTATAGTTGTGAATTTATATCTCACGATTTTTACTTCATTTCTCAAATACTTTGTGTGATTTAAAGTCGCAGTTGCGAGAAATAAGGCAATTGTGACTATTGCAATTGCAAATTTATATCGCATAATTGTGAACTTATATCACGCAGTCACAACTTTATATTATGCAGTTGTGACTTGCAAATTTATTTCTTGCATTTGCTTATTTACATCTAGAAATTGCTATTTTGTATCTCAAAATGGCGACTATATTATGCAGTTGTGACTTTGTCATGCAATTGCGACTTTATTTCAAATATATATCACACAATTGTGACTTTATATCTTGCAATTTTGACTTTTATTTCTTGCAATTGCAACTTAATATCATGCAATTGTAACTGTGGTAATTTATTAATTAATTGTTTTGACTTTTGTGTTTTTTTTCTTTTGTATTTGTATTATTTTCAAATATATTGTCTGTATTTATCTTCAATCTCCGTTGTCTTGTTATTAGAAGAATTTATTGAACTACACGAAATTTGGTTCCCGTTATTGTTCGTAAGTTAAAAGAAAAATAATGTTATAGTAGCAAACTTTTCTTTGGGTGTTTGTTTGGGGAGGGAGCGTCATCGGTGGAACACCTCTGGGGTTTTCCTTGTGCGACATGCGATAGCCTCAGTCTACCTATGTGCGAGGCTGATGAGCATATGTGTGCACTGTTGCTTTACTCTGTGAATCTCTGCGTGTATTTGGAAGAGAGAGAAAAGCTGATGCCCTGTTGATCCACGGATGATCTTTCATTGTTACTGATTAAACAGGAGCACTAGATCTCATCAAGTGGTTGTGCAGTCTTTGTGTGTGAGGGTGTCTGATCCAGACATGCAAAACAAACACACATTTTTATTTGGCAATTTTGATAATCATGCCAATTGCAATTTACTTTAAGACAATTGTGAATATTTAAAATGCAATTCTGAATTTATACCTCACAATTGCAATTTTAGTAGTTAGAATTGCATATTTGTAAATATAATATATCAGAATTACCTTTTTTATTTATGTTTTTATTCTGTGGCTTTTGGAGCTTCAAAATGTTGGTACCTATTCACTTGCATTGTGCTGACCAACAAAGCTGAAATATTCTGCTGAAGAAAGAAAGTCATACACATCAGGGGTGGCATGAGGGTGAGTAAATGATGAGAGTATTTCCATTTTTGGGTGAACGATTCCTTTCTAAGGGCAGCCCTATGTGTCATGTCATACTCGCAAGTCAGTGAGCATGGCCATGACATTTTGATATTTTCGTGCAAGCAAAGGTGAGGTGCAAGTGGGTTGATGAAATCGTGCATGCAAAGCACTAATGGGCTGGGTCAAGTGCAGTTTAATTTGGAGGTTTTTCTCCGGTTGTTGTACCATCTGCATCCTATTATACTGTAAATATCAAATGAAGACAGTGATATAAATGAAGACAGTCCATTAATGAGAAGTTGGTAGTGTAAATGTGCTCAATGCAATGCTTCCCCTGCTCTGTTTGTCTCCCAATGTTCATTGTTTTGTAATGTATATGTTATTTTTATTTTTTTTGTTCAATTTCTTTACATTGTCCTTGAGCTTTGAAAAGGTTCCAGACCAAATAAACATATTAATATTAATATGAATAATATTGATCTACTGACATTAAAGTCATGGCTAATATTAAAAGTGATCAATAGCTCCTTGATATCAACTGCTGGTGGTTCCAAAACTGCAAATGTTGGAAATGAATTTAGACTTTGCGCCGAGATTAGACATGCTTCCCAAATGCTTATCTCAAATCACTAACCTACAGATCAGCAACAGTAATAATGCCTGCATTAGCAATTCTTCAGTCAGTGGTTTGACATAGACACAACCCTAATAATATACAAACCTGATTTGACTATGTTTATTTTCTCAACATTCTACTGAGAACATACTTTTGGGAAGTTAGCATGTCTTGCTGTGTGACACAGTATACTTTGAATTTGGCTAATTATTAAAAAATTTGTATGTATGCAGTTTTTATATTTACCTCATATTAATTGAGACGCTTGATGGAATATTTGTTGTTAAAAATGTATTTGAATAACCGCAGGAAATTGTGATATGAACTAGTGAAGGCAGAAAAATGTGATTAAAAATAATGAAAAAGTATACGAAATGGTGATATATGGCCAAAGATATACACTTTCCTCACACTGTACATTCATATACATTTTAATGGAAACAAAAACATCCATGGGCATGTTTACAGAAACCCATATACAAAAAGAGTTACATGCAACCAGTCCTACCCCCCCAAACCCCCCCACCCACCCACTCACCCCATAGATGATTCTTTTTTTTTTTAAGGGTGGTGGTCCAGCAATGAAATTATGTTCTCCGGAAATAAAACTGGTTAGTAATTATAGTGCGAGATGAGATCAGGTGTACATGAATGGTGTGATGTTTGAGGTTCATGGGTCACCGGTATTAATCATCATGATGACGTTCTTTGGTAGACAAAGAAACTGTGGTGACAGACAGCTCATAGATGATTTGTCTTTGCAGGATCTGTGGGGTCATGACCTGTGTCATCTACAACATGTTCAATTGATGCATTTTGAATAAATTCATGGGACTGCACAGAGAGCATATAACGGGTTGAGATGGTCCTCATGTAGTTACTTGAGAAGTGTTGGTCAAGATAGAAGTTTGTCTCGAAGCAGTCTTGATTCTCGACACGATGGTTAGAGATCGGATCTTTCTACTAACTGTTACTTGCTCAGTCTTAATGTTACTTGTTAGTTGCGATAATTTTCTAGAGATCCGCTCGCCAGAAGATGACATGAAGGCTCAAGAGGAGAAAGACCTGGTAAGACATCTTACAAGCGTTCTGTATCTTGTGTTTAAATGATCTTCAGACAGTCTGAAAATCATTTAAATCTACATCTAAATATTACACTGTATTCTATAACAAATATATTTTGACAGATTGAAGCCCTTCAAGAAGTCCTTGAAAAACTAAGAAACAAGCAAATTCCCACAGTAGAGAAGAAGTTTGGTTGGGTGACTTCGGTAAGTCAGATATTCAGATCATTTAAATCACGGATAACTATTTACAGTGTCCGTTTTACACATGTATACGTGTTTATATAATTACAATAGCAATGACAATGAAATTGGTACTTGTTAATAATGATTGAAAAAACATATAGACTTTATAAGGTGGTATTTTGACAAAAGGGTGTAGCAGACTTGCTCCAACATGATCACACATTGATCACACGTGAAGTCGGCATGATGTTTCCGATAGTTTCAGTACCCCTAGGCTCGGCAACTGTATGCCGATGCGCTGACATGCAGCATTCTTATCAGACATGTTTGCAGTGTTTTCAACATATTTTTCTTGGCAGTGCGCTGCATAAGCTGTGTGGGAGACTAGGGGTTCAAAGGAAAACTTATTTGAATAATCAATGACGATCATGATTCGGAGGTTTCACTTTTTCCCTCTATCTAACATTACTTTTTAACTCCACTAATGGTTAAAGTAAGGTTTGGGTTGGAGGATAGTATCTATAAATATGTGCTTTTCTCTTAAAGTCCTGTAAAGCTGAAAACAACTTGCTTCACTACAAGCTTTTGGCGTCCTCTCCTGAACATTAGCAGAGCTCACACGTGCCCATATGCCGTACAACACATACCGCTTTGGCCACTGGGGGTAGTGTTTTGAAATTTCGGTTAACGTATACCGATTTTGATGAACGAAAAGTCGGTCTACTCGTTCCGATTTTACTGTGAGATCAGGCTCAGACAAACTTTATTAATTCTAACTTGATTATGTCAAGATAGAAGAGAAAGAAATGATCAAGCTAAAGTTAGCCATTGCTCAGGCACAGTTAGCATGAGGGTGTCCACTTTTTCTTTTCTTTTTTTTTTTTTAAAGATACTTGTAATTTTAACAAACAGGAGGGGATATTTTAGAGTGAGACTGACAAACTAACAGTGTTGGGAAGTAGATAACTAAACATATCAACGTTACTAACGTTTTCATTCATTTTTCACACAAAATTTTTCAGATTCTTGACGAGCTATTTTTGTGAAGCTTTTCCAGTAACGAACTACATTTCCACGAGTAGCGCTAGAAAACCATATCATTTAAGTGGCTCGCTTCTTTCGGGTACTTCATGTGAATGAACAGTTTCATTTTAGTTAGTTGGTTCTTTCAGATGGATAAATGATTCACTGATTCACTTAATCAAAGCAGCTTCTCCAACACTGCAAACTAATACATAATACATAATCCATTGCTAATTATTACTGATGTTTGTGCTGTTGTTTTCCACTTCCGGGATTATGATGTCATTAAGGAACTGGCTTTTGTTATTTAGAGGGTTTTACAAAAGACTGACAAGATGAAAAGTCACAGTGAGGACAAAAGAAAAACCTATATATTCATTGGAAATGATTTCATGTCATTTATTTTTATTTCTGCATTTATACATTTCATTTATGCAATCAAGCCAGCATCTTCTTTTGAGCTGTGTTGTATTACTCAGTATCTACTAATGGAGTTACACACTGTAATAAAGAACAGTACAGGATAGTGTGACAAAACCATTTAATGAGCATTAAAAGTCTTTTGAGTCTGTGGATATAACAGAACAGTTCTCTGGTGTGTTAGTGTGATGCAGGAGAGCAGTGTGCAGTTCGGAAAGGTGCTCGCTTCGGGAAGCTCTGCAGCTGTCCAGGAGGAACCACCTGCAGTTTCTCCATCCTCAAGTGTTTGTGAAAGCATGTGTCAGTCTCCTGTAATAATTCTGTCATAATCCTGCATACAGATTATTGTTGAAGCTATTCTTTTCTCCTGTCGCTGTGGTAAAACATTTATAATGTATGACAGGCAGATCAAATAAATGCATGCATTTTTGTATATATATCTCTGTTTTTCATTCTCTGATTCTTAAAAAGCCAAATGCTGCATTATGTATCATGTAATACAAATAGCCACTAGATGGAGCACAATCATGTGACTCTTTAATGAAACCCAATGAATAAACTGGTAGTGTTATATCCATTTGGTTAGTATTAGAAGAAGGGAAAGGTTAGGATGAGGGTGAGACAGACCTTTAACTGACACATCAGATGTAGTATTTTGTATTTTATTAGATGCAACTTCTGCCACATTTTGAGTTTAAAAGTTGACTATAGTTACAAGACCTAAGATCCCAAGATTGCAATTGAAAATGTATTTTTCTCACTTTTTTGCAGCTTCTCTAACAAGATAGAATATGACATAAACATACAGGGGATGTATACACAAGGATAAATATAATAAATAAAAATGATGATAAATACAATTGATCTAAAATCTGTTCATTGATAAGGGACGTTCTCTTTGCTTTCTGATTGATGATATTATTGAAAGTGAAGATAACAAAATCCTAAACTTTTTATTTATTTATTTTAAATTTAAGAAAATTTGCCTTGTGAATATGTTATTTACCCATTATGCAAAACATTTTTAACATAATATCTAATTCTGGTTCATAATTATTAAAAATAATCTTGTGAAAAAATTAACAATGTTGTAAAATATAAGAAATAAAGAAACTGAAATTTTTGAGAACAAAACATTTTTAGACTAACTTAAAAACAGATTAACTTCCCCTTCCTAGAGAAAAAGAGCACATTGGGGAAATGTTTTCATTAAATTGACTACTTTAAGTAAGAAGCCTATTTATTACAATATTAATAATGATTAACAATTTTTTAATCGACCTCATTTATTATGTTATAAAACAAAATTAGTTGATTACTGACACATCCTCTGAAAATATATGAAGTAGGAGAGGAGGGAAAAACATAAACCATATGCTCTAAACATTTCCCCAATAATCCTTTTGCTGCCTCTATCAATTAATTGGACGCAAAATACGTCAATCACAAGTCTTCGCCACTCACACATAAAGGTGGGTTTCCCTTGAGAAGCATTTGTATTGCCGTTTGGAAGCCGGATTCATTCTGGCGAATCGGTTCGTTCAAAGGGTTCATTTCAATGAACTGGTTCATTTGATTCATCACTCAAAAGTGTTCCGTGGAGTTCACTTTTATGTGTCATTTTGCAGTCAAATGACTACGTGGCTGTTATTGTAATGTTTTCGATGAAGCTATATGAATTCAACTGTAGCACCTATTGTAATTAACATGTGTTTCAGTTCTATCACTATAGCTGAGGACTTGTTTTGCTTAATGCTTTTAAAAAGTGTTCTTTACAAAAAGTATTTTTACAGTTCAAATTTCCGGTTGAGAACTGCGTATTTTTTTAACAGTGTGCATGCACGTCGGGACCCACCGAAAACGCTCGTGACATGATCGGTTCGCTCAAATCATCATAAGGAATCGGTTCAAAAACAATTCGATCGCGAATCGGGCAGGACGAATTTGTACAAACTTTGCAACATGGCGGCAGACCACATCGACGAGTTGGCAAGTATGGACAACTCCAACCGAACCCCTCGTCTTGGTTTGTGCAGCGATAAATACTCTTTGCTCGTCATTGTTGGACAGCCCGGTCCGGCTGGATTTGTGGATTTACTGGCGTCAGAGATTGAAAGAGGTAAAGTTTTCCTGTAATTATGGGATGGTGATTGAATAAGAGCCAGCGCGCGCTTCCCTCACCCATCACTTTCTGGGTGTACGTCGGAAAGAGCAACAATGCTGCAAACGATACACCTTTGACATTATCAGTCTGTATAGCGCTTGCTCGGAGGGAGGAGGTTTAAAAAGGATTTGGATACATATATGCTGGAATTAAAAAATGAACTGAAGTCTTTTGGCTTTCTTAAGTCTCTGCTAGTTTAGACTTATTTCATGATAAATTGACCATAGTCTTCAGGACTGTGTTGTTTATCACCTAATGTAAAAGCTTGAGTCATGAATAGATAGATGGTTCGCTGTATTTTCATTGAAAGTCTTTTGAATACTGTCAAATGACATGAATGAAACCATAACAAACTTAAATTAATTATAGCTCTTTCCGTTTTGTCAACTAAATATGAAGTGAAATAAGATATGGAGTGCTCAGCTTGCAACCATTGCAGAAGTCTTGTAAAAGGCCTAAATTCAATGCGAGGAAGTTCTCCAAAGTGTCAACTGTGCTTTCAGCAGAAGATGGTTAATGCCAGAGACACCACAGACTAATAACTAAGCTTGTGTAAGTGTCCTGTGACTGTTTGTCAATTCAGAGGCAAAGCATTCAGTCTTTCCTCCTCTTGCAAACACATATTTCCCCTATTGCACCATATTCAGAGAAGCAGTCCCTTTGTGAAATGGATAGCCTACTATGTTTTCATGCTTTCATGCATGCTGTTTTCACTCATCTCAAAGGGGTCTGAAGGTTGTGCAGGACTGGGTTCCTGGCCCCTAGATACCAAATCACATAAAAAAATCATTTCACTCTGCAGAACATAAATAATGCAGCTCATTTACTTCAGCATGGCTAACCCTTTCAAACTATACTTGAAATCTCTGTGAGCGTGTTATCCTCAAATCTGAGGCACTGACAGCATGCACACTCTTATTAAGGATATGTACATATGGTTTGGGCAGTACAGCTAAAAAAAAAAAGTTTAATCTTTATATTTTTCAGTCTTGATTCTTGTGTATTTTCTCTGTAATCGAATTCCAATTATTACAACCAAATAGCCATTGTGGAAAAGTAGATTCAAGATGTTTAAAATGGAGTAAAAATCTAGTTAAAAAATAATCAAGCCATGTTTGGCATTTGATCCTCCCAAAATAAGAATACATTTTTTTATTTTTAATTCTATTCATCAAAATAAAACGCAGTTACAATATCAAGCGAAATAAACATTAATATTGATTTTTGTCATTATCGTACAACTCTAATGTACATGCACAAAAGGGTTTAAAGATCCATCTATCTGTAGCGATGTCATTGTTGCAACACATAGGCCCTAGGCCTTTATTTTGACAGTCTCATGCCTAGGGCTGTGTATCGTTCAAAAAAAAATATCGATACCGATATCTTGATTATTGAAATTTGGTACCAAACGACAAGACATTTTTTGATACTCGATAGTTTAGAGGCAATTCAGCTGGTGCCTAAAATGGATCGAACTCGATTCCCAGCCGTACTCATGTCTACCACGTCCGTAAATATTTCTGTCAACTGTACTACGCATTTCCACTGAATCGCGCATCCTCTTCAAATTTTACAAGCACCAGGCACCAAAAAACATGCATAATGTATACCCTCATGTCGGAGTCGTGGATTATGAAAGTATTTTAGTTTTTATAGGAACATACAATAATTTCATATCAATTGCAGGCCCTCGAATCTGCATCTAAATATACCTGAGGATCAATCTTGTGTGAAAAATAACATTACAGCTATTAAAGAAAAGAAAATGTTATATCAGGGTTTACATATGATACATTCCTGATATTCACTATTTTGAACAATCATCTAGCAAAAGCATCTCCATCAAAACTGCATTATGTCCCGCATATTTCTCCATCAACTTTTAATGACCAACTGAACTCGATTATCTAAAATTTATTTTAGCTTCAAAATGCAAATGTATATTTTCTGAAGAAGCAGTAAATGTGATCAGAGATAAAGAGTGATAGATTTAAAAGATTTAAAATGTTCAAAAGCTTGTTTTCTGAAAGTGAACTCAGTGTTGTACAAATATTTCTGATAGTTTATAGTCTTGAAAAAAGTGTAGAACATTCTGAGAATGTCATTCAGCAGACTGATTTTGTCTACAGAACAGGGTAAAGCTAATTTAAGTTTGTGGAAAGAAAAGGCATATGTAGGTCTAAAAATATATATATTTTTTTCGTTTGGTAATTACATTTTTTTAATTTAATGCTTTTTTCATTTGGTAATTAATTTAATACAGGGGATTTTGCCAGCATTTTTTCAAAAGTAAAACTAAACAGCAATTTAATAGAATTGGCCTGTTCCAAAAAAAAAAACCCATTATTTTTAATAAATATTTATCTTTAATTTAAAACATCTTTGTGCACAGAAATTATATGTTTTGTGGGCTAATTCCTGACTGCCGTCTATTATTTTGAATGGTGTGGAAAAGAAAGTTTAATAAATAAATGGATGTCTTCCGTTCATTGCAAACATTGGCCATTCATTTGTTCAATGTTCATAAGATATTTGTGTTGGCACTCCAGGAAGTGTCACGTTTGCAGATTGGCTCTATATGCCGTAAAGATCAATCCATAATTATGTACAATAAATTGGCTTTCAATACTGTTGTCATGATTAACACGGGCTAATGATTTGGGCAATCTCTGTCATGTGACTACATTTTTGCGTTAATGCCAATTTTATCGACAAAAAGTGTTTCCAAACCATTTTTCCGTGACATTTGATGTATTGACATTGACTTAAACTGAATAATATTATGTCAACATTTGCTTTATTTTGATGCACTAAAACTTTTTTGCAAAAAATCCTTGGATGGAAACGTAGTAGTGAACACATTTTTATTTGTTGTTTACCAAGTCTTGTGCTGTCACAGAGACAGGTGATATATCTTACAACACTTAATATCTCTAAGGGATTTTTTAACAGTTTATTATCATAAAAGTTTTTGCATACTTTTCCATGAAAAAATTGCTTATAGCACCTTTAATCGAGCTTACCAAATCTGGTGCCCTTTTTGCTACTAAAATTGGAAAAGTGCATTAAAATCATTACAATATTCACAATATTTGCTTAATCTTATGAGAACAAGAATGAAATTGTGTACATTTGACATATTACCCAGTTTTACTGACAAGCTTTCAGTTGACATGCTCTCGGAAGACCATGAGCAATTATTTTGCCAATGACAGCACAGTTATATATAACTCAACTTGTGTTTGCAGACGCTCCTTCCTCATTGTTCTGTTTTAGTAGTCCAAAGATCGTCTTTCATGTGCGCAGTTTAAATTACAGCAGAATATCATCTGTTTTCCTTTTGATTTTCTGTCCCTTTATCTGTGACTACTCAAGGGCCGTGTGACTGATATTACAGACATACATCTCCTTTGTGACTGCTGTCATCATTTCCTTCTCTTCCTGGTCAGACACTCTGCTGCTTCCACTGCTTTAATCTGATGGGGGATTTGAATTACTGTAAACCTGCACAGACACTAATTTAACACCACTCTACTACTATATGTGATATTTTCACCATTTATATTCAAGAAAATTATAAACCACCTGACTTGGAGCCTGCAATCAGGATGGCCAGTGTTTTTAATTTTTTTTTTAAGAGAGAAAACACTATTCCTAAAGGGTCTGTGACAGTGATGCAGGAAGCTGTCAACATGGTATAAATATAAAATGTATCAAAATCTAATAAACCCAGATGTTCAGAAATAATTGTATATAATAAGAAAACTGCAAAATACTTTCTCATAAGGATAAAAATATATATATTTTAAAGGGATGGTCTTTATTAGCCAATGAAGGTAATCATTATTTTCTAAGTGTTTCTAGAAATCAATTTCTGGAGATTATCAAGTTTATCTTGAAAGCACTCATTGCATATCAAACAATTTTGTATAATCATAAATCGCTGCAGATAGAGTCCAGACTAGGGATGGGCATTCATCAATAATTTAGTATTTGAATATTTAAGATCATAAATTTTATATTTTGAATATTCTATTATTTAAATGAAGGTAATTCATGAGAAAGAGACAATGTAAATGTATTTTTATTTTTTTCGTCATAAGGTTGCATCACCATTAAAAAAAAAAACAAGCTTCTAATTATAATCAAAACAAACTTATAACATGTCATGTGTTTTTATATATATATATTTAAACAAGCATTGCATGAAAACAAAAAAAATAAAATGAAGGCATTTAAGCTCACGCAAAGTGAAGAAAAAGAAACCGCTTATGAAGTACTGTAGACTGCAGGATGAGTATAAACTCTCGGCATATAATAGTTATCATGTTTATATTGTATCATGTTTTTGTTGAGAACAAGCATATAATTGTTCTCCGTAAACTATACTCATTTATACACACCAGTTTAAATGATTGAATGTCCCTTACCTCATCTTAGGATGAGATTACATTGCTATGGTGACGCTGATGTCTGACGAGCTGCACATATGTAAGAGTAAAATGTACACCGCTTACTCAGTACATTTAAACAGAAACCCAGCTTTCTCACAGTTAGCCACATTCTCGCAAAAACCTGATTTTCTGGTGTCCATCTCAATGTACTGACAGAACTGTTTGCTCAACAAATGTGATCAACTTGTGTCTACACTCAACAGCGCCACCCAGTGCATTCTGTTGTAACTGCTAGTTTTAGTTTGTGTGTTCAGGATTTAGCATGCATCTCACTGTACATATGGCCAGCAAAGCAAAACGTTGTGGAAAAAATACTCTTACAGACTTTGACCTCTAAAACATAGGTATGGTATCCATTAAAAGGATAGTTCACCCAAAAATGAAAATTCTTTCAGTATTTACTCACCCTTATGATATCCCAGATGTGTATGACTTTCTTTCTTCACCAGAACAAATTTGAAGACATAAATCTTAGCTCAGTAGGTCCTTAAAATGCAATTGGATGGAAATTTTTCTTTTAAAGCTCCAAAAATCACAGACAATCAGCAAAACATAGATACGACTCCAGTGGTTAAATTAATGTCTTCTAAAAGTTGCACGGAGGGGTGGAGTTCAAGTGGTCTCTTTGGTGAAGTATTCACATTGCCCATCATACCGAGGTAATTTTGCATTCTCTTGGTTGAAACATCCAGGATAAGCACACAAACTCACCTTTGTGAGTAAAGAAACAGATCTAAACCAAAACCAATGAATCATACTGCTGCTCACCAGAAGCATGATTTAGACTGTATTTTCGCACCAAAAGCGATCGTGTTGCTTTGGAAGACATGAATTTATCAGCTGGTATCATATGGCTGATGCTTATGCTGACTTTCTGTTCATTTACTTTTTTGAGCTTCAAAAGCGAAATCTCCATTCACTTGCATTTTAAGGACCTACTGAGCTAAGATATTTTTCTGGTGAAGAAAGTCACACACCTAGATATCATGAGAGTGAGTAAATAATGAGAGAATTGTAATTTTTGTGTAAACTCCCTTTAAGGCTGCATGATTGATTGAAAATGCAATATAGCCTTGAGCGATTACTAAACTGCAAAATGCTGCATTTGAAAATCTGATAATCTGCATTCATCACTTCATCCAGTGCTGTGTGAGCATGTGGCACCCTCTAGTGCAATATGTGCAGTACATGCTGAGCAGTGCAGCAATATGAAATACTTTATCATTACAATTCAACTTGCAAAGTTTGTCAAAATGATCGCTTCCCAAATAATGGCAGAACATAGATGCATTACACTAGAAACATGTCACAGAACGAAGCAATATTTATTCTCCCAATTTTGTCCAATCCATATGATTTGATATGAAGCGCTTGTAACTGTCACATAATTAATGCTTTGATATGGGTGTTTAAAGAAAATAAAGATGATCATACTTTAACATGCGCAGAATGCCAAGGCCAGTTATGGTCTGATTAAGCCAGTGTATACATGCATGATGGACCTAAGCTATAGTCACACTGAGAAATTGCACTTTTAGGCATTTCTAACTTTAGGGTGGGCAACTGTTTAGCTCCGTGTCAGACCGAGGGGTGCACCTCCTCAAAAATGTTGCTTGGGTTGGTCCCCCTCAATCATATTTCAGTAGAAGAAAATCTAGGGGAGCAATGCACCCCCAGCCCCCTTTAGACTGCATGGATCTACTTTATTTTTCCCTGTCGACCACATTGCCTTTCAAAGTATACTCTTTTGACTGTGAGCGAATATGAATGTGTTTGATGCGTGCGCGCTACAACTGCTTTGTGATACTCTTTTAGTACAGTCACTGGTAGGATTTTGCACCGACGATGAGCACAAACGAAGTCTACATGTCAAGAAAATCTGTATACGGACAGTCTGCACATACTGTGCTGATGAAGAAATTTGCGTCACTCATACTGTGAGCAATCGGCAGCGTGGACAACCAAAGTATACCTGGCCATGTGGAAAAGTTTTACATTGGCTGACGGCTCTGGTACCAACATGGTTGTTGAGAAAGGGGTAAATGACATACCGCTTTACGGACAGCCTGAATTAGGGCTATATTTTAACTGTGTGTTATTGGTGATTTAGATATCAAACAGTGCAGCTCATTCTAGGCTTTCAGACACATTGGACAGTTTCAACACTGCTGTCAAGAATCTGGTTTAAATTCATTGAATTTAACTGATCCTGATGTATTTCAGAAGCATTTTAGGAACATGAAGTCATTGCTGTAGTAGTAGGGTTCTTCTGTATTGAGTCAGTGGTTAAAAGAGGTCATGTTATTTTGACTCTGGTAAAGAATGAGCTGCATAACCCTGTCCTGCTGTGTATTTCTACTGATTATTTCTGTCTAAAGATGGATCTAACCAGGAATCCAAACTCTGGGAAAAGTTTTTTGTGGACTTTTCCTTTCCTCATCAGAATACTAAACAATTAGAGGTTGAAGTTGGTTCCTATTTTCAAACTCTTGAATCTCCCATTTGTTTTCTCTAGTTTCAATGCAGTTGAAAATCAGAGCCTGTGTATCAGAACATGAGCTGAACTGATTCTATAAGGATGCTTTCCATCAGTCTCTGGCAAACAGATTTACACTGTCTCTTCACTCAGAGTGAATCCGTTTGCCAGACACTGATCAAAAGCATCCTTACTGAATCAGTTCTGCTCATGCTCAGATATTTTTACTGAAAGATGAATCCATCTGTCTCTTCGTAAATTATAGTCCTATTTGGGCTATTAATCCTAAAATATTAGATTTGTTTGTTCAGACATGACTTTGTTAGTGTGGAATAAAAATGTGTTGACTAAGTGGGTTGTATGCAGCGTATAAAATGAACATTTTGCCAAATCTGCCATTTAGATGAATTGAGAATTTAGGCTACCAACCATGAAACTATTAAAAGGATACTTAACCTTTTTAATACTTTTTTTCATGTATTATGAAAAAACTATCATAATTTCACCCTCATGTTGTTTCAAGACCGAATTACTTTATTTCTTCTGTGCAACACAAAGAGAGATGTTAAGCTGAATGTTAGTCTCAGTCAATGTAAAAAAGTGAATGTGAATAGCCACTTTTCCACTATCTGGCCAGTGCAAGCATTTGGCCATTCGGGGCCAACAGCCTCAGATATCGAGCTTTGATAAATCTATCTGCGTTATCACCATCGTGCCAAAAGCTCTGGAGCATTGCACTAAAACCCACCCTTAATTCACTGCCCTGGTGCCAACGTCATGCACCCTGCCCATTTCATGCCCTTTTCAGGAAGCTCAAGCTGAGGTATCATGTTATCTAGAAATATATGGTAGCTAGAAATATAAGTTAGTGCCGACAAATCGCTGACTGCTATGGTGTCCCCTGTGTCTCTCCACGATGTCCCAGCACACTGTCCATGATCTTAAACCATATAAAGTTATTAAAATTTCTTTGGTCACAGCTTTGTTCATCGTACGCATTGTATGCCCACAATTTAAAAAAAAATTCATCCAGTTATGCGCTGGCTGGATACATAACCTATCAAGTTCGGCAAATCTCTGCTTTTGACAGTGACACCGCCTCAATCCCCAGTTAGCCTTGTTTGACCCAAGTGTAATCGGCAGGCCAGATTACATTGACCGTTGGCCTTGATAAAGCCTCAAAGAGGCACATTGAAGGCCCGGAAATGACAGTGGGAACGCAACTGGCCCTGTCACGCACTTATCATGCCCTTATTTGGCCCTATTGTGGAAACGTGGCTAATGGGAACTAAGGCTTCAAGACAGGTTAAAAATGAAGACATGATTATAATTTTTGTGTCAACATCCCTTTAAAATATATCTTTTTGTCCATATGACAATAGAGTTGATCTGCCGCAACCTCAATTTAATAGAAAGTCTAATTCGCCATGTGTTCCCTCAAGAATTTCTTACGGGTTTTTAGAATAGGGATTTTCGACTGTCAAGTAATAAAAAGATATGTGAAAATTACTTTAGGACACTTTTTCCTGTTTTAATCTAGAACATATTTTATGCACAGGCGTACAGCAAATGTGGATTTGGAAGCTGTTGTCTTTTTAAAATGCACATTGCTAAGAGTCATCCATTTCATAATGCACGTAGCTTACGTGCTCATCGGGATAACACATGTGAAATTAAAATAATATAATAAACATGTAGAGACTGTACTCGGTGTCTCACAAACACAACACCATCGGGATAAGGTCATAAGATTTTCCTCAAAAAGTACATGTACTCTAATTAAACATAATATACATTTTTACAGTTAATTATTAATTAAAAACATTTGACCATAAAACTACTTATATTGTAATTTTGAATATATTGCAATGTTTTACCATTTATTTTAAGAAAATCTACCCATTAACCAATTAACATTTTTTTAGTCGTATTTTTACGGTCTTCTAAAATTACAGACATTTTTTAAAGTGTTGGTCATGAGTGTGCGAACTAGGGTTCCACGATGTTATCGGTTTTACTCCATACAAGGGACAACACCGGTGTCAAATTTTATACAGGTGGAAACATTATGAATGGAACTTACAATATCAATGCAATAGCCTAACAAATAAACTAACCTTGTTAAGGATAAGAATTGTTGCCTGATGAAGAGTTTTTGACCCATGAAAAATTAACCTAAATAATGTATTGAAAGCCAGATGTTTTTATCAACGTATTACACATGCATCCAGGTACTTGCAGTGACAGAAGACATTTATCTGCAAGTAGTGAATATAATTTGCATGGTGGGTAACTAAGATGTCTCGCATTCGGAATAACACAAGTAATGCTGCTACACACACAGACATGCACTTCAAAAAACTATTTATATTAATTTATATTATTAAGAACAGATGACAGAAAAGCCGTCTATGCACGTTTGATGTGCTGTTTGTTCGGAGGCGTGCAGTCTCATGGAACACACGTATGTAAAGGGTTCTCACTCTTTCTTTGTTTCAGTCTTCTGAAAAAGACTATACATCTGTGATCTAATTATAAAATAATACAAAAACAAGTTCACCTCGAACCATGATTTTATATTTCAGTGATTATCATCATTATAATTGTTAAGATAAAATTTTGAATTGTTTTTAGATCTTAATACGTATTTGTCATTTCCACCATTGTCTTTTTTTTTTTACCACTTCGTTATTTTAATTTGTTTTTTTTTTTTGTTTCGTTTGAAGTGCATTTTGAATTTAGAAATGTCTTTTTGGTTTGAGTTTTTCATTTTGTAAATAAATGAATTTAATTTTCAATGCAAAATCACAAAAGCAAGAATATTCACCGATCCCTCAGCCGGGGGGTTGACGATGCTGTTTTATATATAGATATATATTAGTGAACATATTTCTTGCATATTGCCCCATAGTTCAAATCATTACCCTTCTGAAGCAGCTAAACTGGGCCCTGGGATGAAAGGTAACAAAACACACATTAAATCCTCAACAACCCACAATATTGATGTATTTGCCCTGACAACGAAATACCCAATCGGTACCCCATTTTGGAGGGATTGCACGGATGAAGGTTCTTTGCCAAAGAGTTGCTGCCCTTCACAACTGTTGAAAAGCCATCTTTCAAAAAGTTGAACAACACACATTTTAATAGCATTTCAATTGTTTCATTTGAATTTTTTATTAAAATAAATAAAAAAATAAAGTTCAAGGTTTGAAATCAAGCTGCCTTGTGTCATTGTGTAGACTATTGCTTAATGAAAATGACATTGTACCAACTAGCATCCCAACCAACAGTAATACTGGTGTTAGTTTGAACATGAACACCGCACCATTGTCAAAATGATGATACCGTGGCAAGTCTAGTGCGAACACGTAATAACAAGAGGTGTCAGCTGTGTGAGAGTGCTTCACTTTAGATTTTAAAAACAATGAAGGACCTAAAAAAAAATCACTTCAAATTATGTCAAAAGATTTCGCAAACCCGCCGGAGACACACCCGATAACACATTTGTATGCGACCACAGTGCTGCATGTCCAGAAGTTGAGCCCTTCATCGCCGTGTGTGCACACTTGGAATGCACTCTGTACGTATTTCTCTACACAATCATTTGCAATATAGGCTTTTATGAAGCAACTTTTAAAATAATGTCTGTCAGATGTGATTAAAATTACACATGCAGTTACGGATGCACAATCACATTATTCAATAAATCTGACTGAATCCAGACGATATAAGAAGGCCATTTTATCGTTTTATCGTTTAGTAATTTTCATCATCGACAAATTATCGTTTGAGTGTTCTGTGTAAATGAATTACCATTTGAATGTAATGCTATCTTTCTCCTCATGAAATTTAGATTTTGTGATGATCGTTTAAAAAAAAAGATTGCAATGTCCCACTTCCGATAAATATGTCCTAGTTTATGGCCATCATTACAGGTAAAACTCAATGCGGGAATCAAGAGAACTTTATTAAATGTAGTAAACCGCATGTCTGTCTGTATGCTGCAGTCAAAGCTCAACGTGAGTCTGCTGTTAAAGCCACAGCTGCACGTCTCACGCCCCACAGACGCCTTACTTGAGAGAGAAATGGCTATCTCTGCATGTGAAATTAAGTTTTAACTCCGTAAGGAACTGAATGTCCAGATGGGCATTTTACACGGTATGTGGCAAGCGACAAGTTTTTCCGATCGGCATGTAGCACACATGCTCACAACTACTGTAGCTCAACGCAAGAATGGAATCTTGGAATTATCTCGCATGAATATAATGAATATTGTATTCCGTTTAGCATGCAAGCGATAGTTAAGAAAATGATAAACTGACAAAATGGCTTGTATATATATCTCTATAAAATAGTTTAACCTCAATAAACTAGATTGGTGGGCACTGGGCAGACATTGTTTCTGAAAAGATCAAATATTTGATTTCCATGGCCTGTTTTTCCATATTTGAGTTGTAAACTAAAATGGGTAGATCATGTTGAACTAGTTAAAGAAAAAAGTTACACACCTGGAGAAGCCAATCTCTGTCAGCTTGAATTTACATCTTTTTATATTATAGATCTATATATATATATTATTATATTATAGAGTGCCTGTTGGCTTTAGATATTGTTTGCACAATTGTTGTTGTTGTTCAACTGTAAAATACATAAAAAACTTAGGCTAACCTGACTTCACCTTGACAAATTATATAGTAATATAATCATTTTTCTGATTACTCGATTAATCGTCAGAAAAATTGTTAGATCACTCGTCAACCAAAATAATCGACAGTTACAGCCCTACATGATTTTATGTCAGAATTAGGACTGTAAACTTGAAACTTCCTCTACAACCACATTGTAGGATGATATTTTTGTCTAAGACTCAAAGATTATGTAAATATCTTAAAGTAAAATGACAATGTCAGTGTGCGTTGGACGGTGAATGCAGACCATGAATCATTTACCTTTGTGTTGACTGCAGTCTGACTGGTCTGGTTTTATCTTGTGTAGGTATACGCTCATGGGACATTGACCTCACTGCCTGCAACCTAGATGAACAGCTCAAGCTTTTTATTTCAAGACATTCTGCTTTCTTCTCCGAGGACCTCATAGGTAAGAATCAAACAATATGCATAATGTGTACTCGTATGCTGGGCCTTTTTTTTTTTAAAATTTTCATCACCATATTTAGGGGAAAATCTGCAGAATTCTATGAAATGTATTAAATGGAGCTGAGATCACTGCATTCTTATTGCTAGCTAAAAGCATATGCAGCGAAAAGTATGTAGTGAATGAAAAAAGTGGGGGAATTACGAGTGTTCCAATTCTGTGGAAAACTGCAGCCGCAGATTCTGTGGTCTCTGTTTTAGTGCAAATTATTTTCTATGATATTGTAATTGCGATTCATTTCAATTAATAGAATTTAAATTAAAATACTTATTTTTTGTTGGGCATCTGCATGCCATGTTCTTTATCCAAAACCACCTGAGAACTGTGTTCCTGAATTAATTTATTGCTGTTTTAAAATGGAATACATTAATTGCCAGCTAAAGCCTTTATATATACAGTATATACACCGGTCAGCCACAACACTAAAAGCACCTGCCTAATATTGCGTAGGTCCCCCTTTTGCCGCCAATACAGCGCCAACCCGCATCAGTATAGTATTCAGAGATGATATTCTTCTCAACACAATTGTACAGAGCAGTTATCTGAGTTACCATAGACTTTATCAGTTCAAACCAGTCTGACCATTCTCTGTTGATCTCTTTCATCAACAAGGCATTTCCATTCACATTCACTGGATGATTTTTCAGTAAATTCTAGAGACTGTTGTGCGTGAAAATGCCAGAAGATCAACAATTACAGAAATATAGCTTACAGAAAAACCACAGTGCTGTGAAATTTCTAAAAATATTAAATTGTAGCCCAGGGTTTAAAATTAGCACCTGTGAGTCATGACCAGCCAAATGTGGGTTGTCTACTAAATGTGCAGTGACAGTAATTTTGCTATTTTCATCTATCCGTCTGGGGCGATCCACCTGCAAGACATCTAAGCATGACACATGACAAGAAATGCTGTTGGTCACAAAGACACATGCTTGAAAAACACACTTGATTATATTTTTAAGAACAGATGAGAGAAAAGTCATCGATGTGCATGTCTGATTCACTGTTTGTAAAGAGGCGTGAAGTGCAAGCTTGTCTTGCGGAACATGCAAATTAAAAGTGTATCACTCTTCTCTGTTTCAGTTGTCTGAAAACAGTTTGCATGTTTAGTGTCATCTATGAGAAATGCTACAAATGACCTCAGACATTCTCACGAGGTGCTCGGAGATACAGTAAGTTCGTTTTATTTCCACAGAGCAGTTGAGCTAAACATGCATCGTGAACGCAACTGCAGGTTCACAAATAATAAAATGATACAAAAACACCTTGATCGTAAATGTATTTACATTTCAGTTATCATTATTATTATTATGTTTACTTTTCTAATTTTCTTTAGATCTTAATTTTCTCTTGAACACATTTCATTGAAACGCTGCCAGTAATATTCTGATTTCATGTAAATTAAATTCAAAATGTTGATTGAAAGTTGAGTATTGAGAATAGAAAACCAGTAAATCATTGCACAAACTGTGGAAATATCTCTTCTAATTAAAAGAGTGTAGTGGGGTGGGAAAGGTCTGGCAGCTGATAGAACAGCTGAAATTCTCCAGACTCAAATCATCTTAACCATTTTATATTGAACTCAGAGCATGCTCAGAACCCTGCTAATGTGTCTTCTATATAACTTTTATGGCACTACATCTGTTAGGCTTTTCTAAAAGCAGAGTGATGTGCAAAAATCATTGTTCTAACACTGAGTTTAAGTGACTGTTGGTTGGAGGCTGATTGGAGCTTCAGATTATTGTGTATGGACATACACTCTCTACGGCAAACCTCAAGGGGATTTTGCACGGTCACACACATACACACGGCTTTACTTCATGAATCACATCAAAATTCAATTTATTACCATTTTTAATGTTCACGCAGTACTTTATTTGTTCTATCTCCATGTGACAGACCTCCAGTTGAAGAGAACGAGACCTCAAACACAACATTCTGTGCCTGTGACATCCTTCCCAAAAATAACGTTGTTTTGAACCGGCTAGTGTCACCCCGGCTTTAATATACTGTTAGTAGAAGTATGTTAGACTCATTTTGGACTGGGCTGCCCAGCGCTATGTCGCAAAAAATAGAAACCATTCCAAAAATAAAATGCACTGTCTTGGCAGGTTAGGACAAAAACTCGCATCTCTCAGCGTCGCGTCTGGTTACGACACTTTGTGATGGTGGGAATGAGATTTTCTTTCACAGTTTCTTTTCATCAGGATCTTGCTTATTAAAATACAGTAATTTCAAGAAAAACAAAGCCCTTTTCTACAATCTGAGAGCATTAGAAAAGATTTTACACAGAAGGAAAGTTAATTAAATGGAAAACAATAATAAAACAAATTATTCTATGTCATAAGAAAAACGCATCCAGAAATTAAATTGTATTCCCTCACTACACTGATATATTGATGTATTTTTTGGGGATCTGTGATGTGTGGATTGAAAGCCTTGGCTACAATTTCTGTCTGTACATGTTACAGAATTCTCCTTTATTCCTTTTCAATGCTGTTTAGAATGTTGGGGCCATTTATAAAAATTGTAAACTAATTCAATCATCGACACATTATGGTTTTAAACGAATAATCGATGCCGAATCCACAACCCATCCCGCTCTTCTTGCGGTGCTGTTTATGATGATCTGCGTGGCTGAGCGCTCGGGACCCATCCACATGTAAATGCGCGTTAAATGCACTGATCTGCCTATTTAGCCTTGAGCCGCACTGACTGAGCTGTTTCCTTTCTCTTTTGGAACATTTGTCTTTTGTCAATTCTCATGCGCAACAAAAAACGACAGCGCACAATCGGAGTCATCCAACATTGTAGCCGCACTAGTGCGACCTCTTGCAAATTGCACTGTTAGGAAAAACTGGTCACAAATTGGGACCATTTTGTCGCAGTCTAGAGCCCTGCAAGAGCACTACCCACTGTGCCACAGTTCTAAAGAAATGTATTTTTGCGTTCCCTCACGAGAAGTTTTGTATTCCCTCGCAATGCGTTTCTTTCCAATAGTTTGCATTCCCTCACAAAGTTTTGCGTTCCCTCATGATGCCTTGCCTATTTCTATTCCTTAAGAAAATGAACCATGGTTTTTCCACATTAACTATAGCTGAACTATGTTATTTGCTGTAATACAATAGTTACTCAACATGAACTTATTATTTATGAATCAGTCATTCTCCCATTTGTTCCATTGTACTGAATATCAGCATGGTTGTGATTACCTGCTGCCTCTGCTAAGACTGAATCACAGCCATGCTGGGATTCAATACAACCCTCTTACTCATGTGATATTGCTCAAATAAACAATTTTCATTGAATTTCATGCAAAAATAACAACAATGGTAATATATACCGTCTTAATAATATTACTTTTTTGGTCATGGCACCCGCCATTACTTGTACTCTTTACTGCATGTTAAATAGTGTCTGTGAACTGAACTTCCCCTCTGGCTCAAACTGTTCTTTTCATGTGTCACCTCATAGACAGAACAACACAGCCTTTCACTGCAGCACAAATGCATTGAAAATGTATTTTTTTGTGTTTAAGAATTCATATTTTTTTATGCTCTTTAGATCACAGGGGGAGTCCAAGCCTTGAGTGTTTTTATTTTACTTGTACAATGAGGGTACTGTGTTCAGCTGTAAGGGAGCAGCAGGAGAAGTTCTTTATTCAACTATTTACCAGTGGTTTTAAACTCATGCTTTTATGTGATCATGCTCTTTTTGTACTAGTTTAGTTGGCCATTTAGTGTATTATTATTAAACTGCTTGTGATGATATACGGGTATATTTTCTGAGAGTGTTGGAGAAGTTCTGATAACTGCAGCAGTGTTTATTCTTGAAAATGAGTAAGCACAATGGATGGAGATGAGGGTTGATCTTTCTCCATCAGGAACAGCTTTCAATAACATAAGCCCCATTGCCACATTACCATCACCTGTATGTACTTGGGTCATTCCTGTTCTGCAGTACTTTTTAAACTTTTAAAAAATGAATTTGCTTGTGTTGTAAGGAAATAGTTCTATTAAAGGATATAGCAGACTTGCATAAATATGCTGTAGTCATGCTCAGGCACTTCAACTTTATTAATAACTTTATTTACACAATGGCAAAAGCTTTAACAAGAAGCTTAACAGGATGGAAGAGTTCAAGTTAGCCATAATTAAAAAAGAAAAGGAGGAAAGATTAAATAGTCATTTCTTTTTTTACTTTAAGTTAGTGGATGTTAAAATGGCAAAGTTTGCTCTAAAGTAGTTAATTTATTTAAAATTCTCCTCATTGGTAATACTTCATGATAAGGTTCTATTCGTTAACTAATTAATGTTGGAGGTTCATTCCATGTCCACAAAACCAGAGGTCCCCAGTCTCAAAATTATTTTTAGTTATTATCGTTGTAAGAGTTTATTGTGGGATGATATATTGCGGTTAAAAAAATATGACTATGCACATCATGGAGATTGGAGGTTAGGGCTGTACAATTAATCGAAAAACTAATCGCAATTACGATTATGGCTGCCACGATTATGTAATCGTGATGATGGATGATTACAGTGTTCAATATAAGTCTGCTCCTGTTGCATCAATGGTTTCTTTTTACAATGTGTTTTTGTAGCAGTTGAGTATTCTAACCAATAACTAACATGTCCGTTGAGCAATGAAACCGCAATGGCCAATCAGAGCCGCTTAGATTAGTCATCCGTCCTATCTGTAATGACAACTGATCCTTATGCACAAGTCTGAATTCCCAGATGCTTGCTTTATGTTCTTGCTCTGTTCACGCAGCACAGGAAAATTAATACTGTAGAAACGTCTTCTGACACTCAAATAAGCTGTAGAACAAGAATCACTTTGTAATTATTTTGGATTCATTGCATATTGCACCGCTCGCTTTGAACGTAGATGTTGAATACACTGAAAATGATCAACACAACAAAACTAAAACACTCCTGTTCTAATCAAGGCACAGACACGGTGTAAATGAGTGATTTATTATGCTGATTAGACAGCTATGTTTTTAATGAGAGCATTCGTGAGAGTGCAGAACATTGTGTGGAGCGTCATTGAGCTGGCGTCGAAATGCATATCTCAAACCGTGTTAACATGAAGTGAATGACAGCAGTCATTATAATGGGAGAGTTTGTCACATTGCTCGATTTCTGTGTACAATTTATTACAAATTTAATAACAGTTTTTAATAAGTAGGCCAATGTGAAATTGATTTGTACAAAATAGCAATAAAATAATTCAGCTTAACTGTTCTAAGTGTGTTTTGGAAGTGTAGCCATCATAAAGAATATGGCATGATGAATAGTATATTTCAGGAATCACCGCCATTATCGCGTCATCTCTAATAAGACTCATTTGCCACGCAGCTGGTATTGGCAGATTTAACATTTTCACGAATCACACAAACTCTGATATGACAGAGTCATAACTGAAATGACAGTTTTTAATTTCCAAAGTGCAAAAATGAGGCCAAAAATGATCCAACGATGATCATACATGAACAAGATCACCATTGAAGATCTAACTGGATGAATGGTCCCCTGTCTAGCCATCTAAGGGTCTTACTGAAAGCAGTAAATCAGCTGTAAATAAGTTTGAATATCGGATGTGGAGGTTGTTGTTTTTTTAGTTTCATGCCTGTTGTTCTATTCAATCCGCACAAAGTTCAACACCTGCTTCATGCAGTCATATAAATGGAAATTGCTTCATGCACTCTAGCAGCAGGTGGCGATGAGTTGTGGAGAATGAGCGATGACAAATATTGATCATAACCTCATATAATGCACTTCTCAAACTAACATGCACTTCAGAAGTGCTTTACGGTCAGCGATCTGAATCCTCATGATAAACATGCAATGGATGTTCGTGCTGTTCTTCAGTTAACATCTATATAATATAATATGTAGGCCTAACGCTAATGGAAGCACACTATAATAATGCGGTTTAGTGTGAGGGATTGAATGTCCATTTTCTGCGTGAGAGTGAATATGTGAGAGAATTACAGTTTACAGAGGTCTAATTATAGTTCTATATTAATCTCAGATCATTTTGAATATTGTCAAATAATGCTATATAGGAATATAATCCTAATGTCAAATGTGATTTATTCAATTTTAGATATTGCATTAAAATATTTTCGATGTAATCAGTGACAACTCTATTTTAGAAAAATTAAATATTAATTTAGAATATTTTAAATTGTAATTATTTGAAAGCATATCTAACATACTTCTGTATTTTCATAATTATTAATATGTTCATTTTGTGGGGGGCCTGGGTAGCGAGCAATGACGCCGTCTACCAACCCTGGAGTCACAAGATCAAATCCAGGGCGTGCTGAGTGACTCCAGTCAGGTCTCCTAAGCAACCAATTGGCCTGTTTGCTAGGGAGGGTAGAGTCATGTGGGGTAACCTCCTCGTGGTCGCTATAATGTGGTTTTCTCTCTTGGTGGGGCTCGTGGTGAGTTGTGCTTGGGTGCCGCGGAGAATTGCGTGAACCTCCACACATGCTGTATCTATGCGGTAACGCGCTCAACAAGCCACCTGTTAAGATGTGTAGCGCAGAGGTAACGGAGATTCATCCTCCGCAACCCTGATTGAGGCGAGTCACTGCGCCACCACAAGGACTTAAATCGCATTGGGAATTGGACATGCCAAATTGGGGAGAAAAGGGGAGAGAAAATCAAAAATGTTCATTTTGTGACCTCATTGCCCTGTGCTGGGCTGATTTTAGTCCCAGTACACTTTAATGAACAGTTCTTTCAGTTATATTTTATTTATACATTTTAAGAAACTGTTTGGCAAATGTCATAAATATAATAACTTTTTTGATTCAGGCTTTATTTAAAGTATCGTGAAAAAGTGGGATGAGTGGACCATTAAACCCATAGTTACTAGAAATGTCCAGGCTCAATTTTATTTACAAACTAGATATACTTCACTGAAAGGTCACATGTATCACTTTTTCTTAATAATTGTGTATTTTTGGGTTCTCAGTTTTGCTTTTGACATTTTTGGTTGACTTTTGTTTATATTTGATTAAATAAAGGTCTATTTCTAGTGTTTTTTTTTTTTTTTTTTTGTTCTTTGTTTTGTTGGACAAGATACTATGTGACCCACTTTTGGTTTTGGACCATTATACCAAATGGGCAAAGAAACCATTTTTGGATGGAGCCACATTGAGAGCCCCATATCTCGTGGATTTAACCAGGACCTTACAAATGAATATTAAAAAGGGGAAAAAAAAGGCTTGTTCTGAACCAGAGTCTAAAAGGAGTTATAAGCACTCCAACTGCAACGGAAAAAAAAACACACAAAAAAAAATATTTTTTTTCACATTTATAGACTTATTGGCATTAATGTAACAAGGGTGTCTGAAGTCAACTTATTTCAGTTATACTGATCTCTGTGTAAAATAAAATAATGGTACTGCCACCTTTCCAAGGTTATTTTTTTACCTGTAGTTTTGCTCCAAATTTGGGCTGTCACGATTATGAAATTTGGCTGACAATTAGTTCTCTTTTAGGGCTTTCACGATTAAATGTCATATAAATTGTCATTTTTCATTTTTAACTTATTTGATTAATATAAATCAAATAATAAAGCAGAGATATGTGATTTCCATTTAAGGCTATATATATATATATATATATATATATATATATATATATATATATATATATATATATATATATATATATATATATATATATATATATATATATATATGTGTGTGTATGTATGAGAGATATGATATTTTAAAACTTTCCTTTATTGTTTTCAATATTTTATTTATATTATGCATTAGTAAATATTTCTGTCCTAATTCACTTTCACACAGTATTTTAATGCTCTGAGTAAACCTAAGAGCCCTTATTTCTCATGAAGCTAAACCTTTGACATTTTGTTTCATCATTTTATCACTTCATAGAAATAGATTAAGCGTGCGTCGTCTCTGTTCCACTGTGTGTCATTAACACTGCGTATATGATCTCAGAATGTCAAAAAAATTGCCATTACAGGATCGTTTAAAGTGCAGCCGGAGCACTTTGCATTCACTATTAAAGTTTATATTTGTTTGTTTATATTTTCTGCTAACGGTGCACGCATCCGAGTGCGTTAGAGAAGCGGTTCACAAGCTCTTCTGAACGGGAGCTGCTGGATGACATCCACGGTGTGGCTTAGTGACACTCACTCAGACACGTCGTTGACGTCATTTAGCCAATATATTTGCTTAAAATGTCTTTATTTGGCCATTAAAATGTGATTGGAATTTGAAGTGCACAATAATTATATATCTCAAATAACCACAATCAGACGATTATTTAGAAATCGTGACAGGCCTACTCCAAGTTAAGATATAGTTACCCCCTCTTCAAAATAATGGTTTGCTCAATAAATATTAATCCATGCCAAGATCTATTTTAGATATTATTCAGAAAAAGTATAAACAAAATGAAAAATTTCAGTGGTGTGAAGTTTCTGAAATTTGGTTTAGATAACAGAATTGATATCATGAACTTCAATCATTTTTTTTCTACAGCATTTATAAATCTTGATGTCAATTTATACAAATACTAATGTTCATTCATAATTCATTAACTAATGTTAACATACAACTTTTATGCAATGTAAAAATTTATGTAGAAATTAACTATAATAAACATAAATTCTGTTAAAGTATTGGTTATTGTTAGTTCATGTTAACTACTGTACAGTGATATACACACACAACTGACTTGTAATGAAAATATTAAGCTCGCAATTTATAAAAACATTTTTAGTTAATTTTCTTTTTTCCCTAATATGTAAGGCGTGTGTGTGTGTGTGTGTGTGTGTGTGCCCAGATCCTTAATTCCCTTCAGCTCTCATAGGTCATATGAGTGTGACAGGTTGTCCTCGTCATTTCCAGGCAGACAGGTGGGCAGATTCTGACTAATCTCTGAGCAGCTGTTCAGGAATGTCATGGTGAGATCCCTTCACTGCTCACCTTCCTGTGTCTGGAAATGGTGGAATTGATTTCCACTGTATTGTAATGCAAGTTTGAAAAGTAGATAATGAGTGTTTCCCAGAAAGTGGGTGATTCTAATATTATTATGGTTGCAACACCTATGATGTAGGCTCATAGTTATTATATAGTTACATGACAATTTCCCATGACAAGCTTCCATTTCAGTTTTCTCATCACTTAAAATGAAAGGCCAAATAATTTGGGGCAGAATCAGCTATTTTTAACAGCAAAAAAATAGTAGGGGGATGTGACCCTCTTCCTGAATCACAGAAGCAGCTTTGATCTGTTTAGATGACGAGGGCAGCTAGTTGAACTAGTATGTTCTGAAATCATATACAGCTCAGATTAAAACCACACCCCTATTTACACAGATTTCAAAGAGCATGTCAAGCACCTTGTATGCTTGTGAAAATGTGTGTGATTTGTACCATTATAAATATTTGGGGGTGGGGGCAGCATGGTTTTATGGTTTTTACAAGGCTTAGCCCCCAATACTATTGTTATGTCCTATATACTAGTCAACCTATATTTGTTTTATAGCTTATCCGATATCTATAGAGCAGTATGGCAAAAGAGGGAGAGGGAGTGTGTGTGATCACATGTTGCCACACACAAGCAGAGATGCTGTGAGCTTTTTGAAGATCAGCTTTCTCAGTGGAAAAATAGCGTCCAAGTGGGGGTATTTCTCCCTATTTCGCGATAGTCGTTGCGCAAGAGTCAATCACTATAGAAACCGCCATGTCCTCTGCCATTTTAAACAGCACCCATTGTGTAATTAATCAGTTTGTTGTGTCTCTCAGCTATGATGAGGCGTAATGCTGAAGTTGTTTGTTCAAAGCCGTTTAAAGCTATTTCCTAACTTTAGTAGTGTAGTAGTAATACAAGCGATCACGTAGAGCTGTTTTATGTAGACACTGGCTGATGCGGATTCACTTCACGTCACCTAACTGGCTCATATTACACACAAAAATTATCTTTTGCCACCACCTGCTGGGTAACATCATGTAACGTGTAAAAAATCTCTTAAAAGATCTGCACTGCTCTTACACTTTAATTTAGAATGGCATGAATATAAGCGGAGTGATACACACAGTGAAGCATTGGAATGCTGATAGTGTCAGACCATCAGTGCTCATGGAACGTCTCTCGTCCAATCAGATTCAAGGACTGGAACTGTGTGTGTGTGTGTGTGTGTGTGTGTGTGTGTGTGTGTATGTATGTATATAATTTATGATCACAATTCATATGTATAGAAAATTGCTGAATTTTAGTGACTACCATTTTATGCAATAGCTCAAAGTTCACTAAGAAATATTTGAAAACAGAAAGGGCGGGGTAAATTTTCCAATTAATCATGATCTTGATAACCATTCTTAAAAACCCAAGATTGATCTTTAACATTTTTAGTTTAATTTGTAAAATTAACTATTTTGTATTGTACCAAATTAAAGGTCTCCTAATTAAAATCTTATCAAATCTGGAAATCTTGATGGATGCCCAGCCCTAGTGTGCACTATCCATTGACAAGATTTCAGTAAATTTTGGATCTGACACTAGATAGACCACTTTTGTTAATCAGCTAGTTGGCTCTCAAAATACCCAAGTATCAGCTATGTTATAAATAAAAATGGGGCTGCTATCTTCATCTGCCATATATTTATATATTCAGTATTTGTCTTACTCTGTAGAGTTCAGATGCTGACTGTGTCACAGTAGTTTTCTATCTGTTTTGATGCCGGATAGGGGAACATCTGCAACTGCTATAATTGCTGCTTGATAGATCAAAGTGGTGGTGAAGGCCAGATAGGGAGGGTTCTCTAGAAAATATGTTCTCTAGGCACAAACACAATAATACATGGTCCGGATTTATGCTGATACTATGGGGTAGATGGGAAGAAACTGCTATTCAACGCTTTAATGTTAGTCTGGTTTTTCTGTGAATGATAGAGGTTTGAAGAGATGTTGTCACAGCTTTCTCTTTCATACAGGAAGGAAAGATATGCTTCCTCCTACCATGTGCTTTCACCTCTTCATGCTGCAAAGGCTGAAGACTTGAATTACCCTCAGCTCATATTTGCTCATTGTGTGTAGAAAAGACTTGGAACTGTCTTAAACGTCCTTTTTGTGACCTCTTCAACATCCTTTGCTTCTTAATCTACAGCTTAAAAGTGATATTGTCACCATAAATTATATACATTTTAGGATGTATAACCTTTCCTTCTGGAACAACAAACCCAATCAAAGTCACACTTAAAGGGCACCTATTATACCCCTTTTCACAAGATTTAAATCTTTGGTGTCCTCAGAATGTGTCTGTGAACTTTCAGCTCAAAATAACCTACAGATCATTTATTATACCATGTTGAAAATGCCAATCTTTGGCAAATGAGCTGTTTTTTTGTGCGTGTCTTTAAATGCAAATGAGCTTGTGCTCCCCGCCCCTAATCCAGAATAGGGCAGAGTTTTGACATCTCTTCGGATAACTAGACATCATAAGCAATATGACTGACAGTGAAAATAGTGGTGTTCAGCCTATATGTTTGAACCGGAGTCAGACACTGATGAGGGAGACTCCGGCAGAAGTTACAACTTTGTAAACTTCCTGATTCATTCTCAAATGGTTATTTGATAAATGTATTTATTTGTTGTAGAGTAGAGCTGGGACGATGCATCGATTACAGAAATACGTCGATTTGCATAACATGCGTCGGTGCGTCACAATGGAATAATTAAAATGGCATCACCCGGTTTAAGCATGGATTCCCCGAAGAACAAACTGCAGCTAAAAAAACTTGCCCATGGTGATCTAAAGTGTGGGAGTATTTTAGCCAAAGACTCAACAATGTGGTGCTGTGTAAGATATGCAAATTGGAAATGGCTTATCACAGCCATACAACCGCCATGAACGAACACTTGAAGAGAAAGCATCCCGGAGCGCTTGTCAAGACGGCAGCAGCGTAAGTCCTGTTTACTTTTTGTCCCCACCCACCCAAACATGATATAGTATTACAACATGTGTTTCTGTTTGTAGTAGTCACTTAAAATATATATTCTAAATGTTTTCTCATTGCCCTCATGTTAAAAGAAATTTCTGCACCGCTGCTAACGTAACTTTACACCACGCGTCACCTTAATTTTGTTATTTGGCCATTTTATACGGCTGTGTGCTTTAACGGCCATGCAGCACTCTACATTGCGAGTTAATCACTCGCATGAGTGAGTAAATTTCGCATTATGCGAACATAAACGTCTGTTATTAGCCACTTGAATGTAAACTTTAACATTTCACTCCCCAGTGAGCGCGGAGGGAAAAGCACGTGTGTCTCATTCACTTGAACTCCAAACATCTCAGGGAACCGCACCACGGACGTCACAATAGCAGCTCTCTTGAGAGTGTGTGAAGATGAAACACTTCTCAAGCACTCTGACGTGCAGGCCATCTACAGAGGTGTGCGCAAAACTCCCGCGAAAATATAAACATGTTATAAACTGATTCATTTTGTGAACGCAAAGCGCTCCAGTCTCACTTTACGGCCATGTAATGTCAAATATCCGTGGTCATTGTGGGTTTAACACGCAGTGTTAATAGAGGAGATGCCCTGCTATATTTCTGTGGAGATGATTAAATGCAAGAAACACAATCTCAAAGTCTTCATTCATGAGAAATAAGGGCTTGTGAGTTAATCAGAGAGCCTTAAAATAATGTGTGAAAGTGAAGAATTTAAGGCAGAAATATTTTACTATTGCATAATATAATTAATACAATATAATGTAATATAATAGCTATACAGGTTGGCTGGGTTACAAAAGAAGAAAAAAAAACATTGAAAGTCCAATGGATCAAATGTAAATCGGACAAATAAGAGAGATATATTTTAGTTATTTAGGCATATTTTAATTATTTTCTAATTTTATTTGACTGTCATTCATATGTTTTTTTAAGCCTGAAGAAGAAATCCTATACCCTTATTTTATTATATGTCCCAAGCTAAATTTGTATAAATGACTTTGTTGTGTGCAAGAAGCACACATAGTGAGTTTGTATGGTAATTAATCATCATATACGTGAACACCTAAAACAGACAATTAATCATCATAGCCCTAAAACAGTAATCATAGTCATAATCACAATTATGTTTTAACAATAAATTTCAGCCAAATTTCACAATTGTGACCCCTAATTTTAGAAAGTAAATTTTAGAAGTGTTACTCAAATTGCGCTAATTTTACTGTAAAATAATTTTATATTGGACTGCTAAACTCAAGGTTGCACAATGATTTGATATTCCCCCTGAAAGTGACTTGAATTTTACATTTTGTTTAATTTGTTACATTTCCTTTTACTCAAATTGAAAAATGTCTTACTTAAAAGCACTCCAAAATAAAATTAAAGTAATCTACATTTAGCAATCCAACACAAAATAAATGAAACAAATGTAAAATTCAAGTCACTTTCAGGAGTAATTTCAAAACATTGTGCGACCTCGAGTTTAGCAGTCCAAAATAAAATTAATGTTGGACTGTAAAATGGAGATTACCAGTTAAAATGGCTATTTTTTGCAGAATAATGCCCTGCAGTGCACACTTTGTTTCTTGTACATTTGTTTGTGTTTAAGAGAAGATAATTGATTGAAATATTAATGAGAGGAGTTTTTTTTATATTTGTTGTGGGTTAATTAATTTTTATATTAATCAAGAAATAATAAAAAATCTTTATAAAAATTGGCAAATTAGTCGATAGATTAATCGAAAAAATAATAATTTGATTAATCGATTAAAAAAAAAAAAAATTGTTAGGTGCAGCCCTATTGTAGAGTTTTTTTCAGCAGTTTTGCAACGATGGATGAGCCACACACAAATATGGTTACAATGTTCACTATGCGTTATAACGAAACGGCACAAACATGTCCATCGGCAGTGTCCGTCAACAGTCGTGGGCAGGATTTTGTACAGAATCTGTGAACGGCTTGTTCTGAGACAGTACTTATGATTAATGAGGATTTTAAAAAAAAGGACTGGGTGGATTTTTATCATTATAGGGTGGTTGTGTACACACTGCAAACACACATTTATGTTCAAACACCATATAAAAGTGAATTTTGCGTAATGGGTCCCCTTTAAAATGTGTGAATATGTTTGCATTATATAATAAAAAAGCAAGCCGTTTGGCATTTATTTTAAAGAAATAGAGCACAAACACAATTTTCAAGCAAAACAACACAAAAATAAGTTTTACACAAGTTTTTCACAAAAAAAAAAAAAAATCAATTGTAAAACAGTTGAAATGCAAAATGTGTTGGATGCTGTGTGAGCTGCCACCTAAGCAATCCTGTGTGAAAGAGAACAAAATTTGAAAACGGGGCACATTGAGAACAACTGGCTTAATACAATGACATTTTAAGCATTAAATGTCCAAACACTTTGGAGATGAGTTCTGATTGTTTCACTAGATAATATTGTCATGTGGCTTATTTAACTCCATGTTGTGTTCTGAATGAGCTAATTCTATGTTCTCATCTAAAAATTTTATCTGTACTTTTTTTTTTTTTTTTGGTGGCATTATTATTGGGAGCGATAGGAACGATAGCCAGAAAGGCCTTTTTCGGTTTATTAATTTTCTGAATGTCCACTTATCTTCCCTATCCACAGATCAGAAGACACTGCAGCACAATGGAGATTTACTCAAGACGCAGGTGATAGTTAACCCATCTTATGCTTTAGTCTGTTCAGAGGTGAGTATCCAAGCTTGCTCTTTTATTTGCAGTACGCTAAAGAATAAGATCAAGATATATGCTTAAGCACTATTGTTTTTTATGCTTGAGTTGTAAAACGTAACCTAGGATGTCTGATTTCATGTACTGATTTGAAAGGGATTATGATCTCTGTAGATATTTCTAAGGTAAGAGTGGCAATAATGTGGACGTGATTCACAATTCTGTGGTTACGAAAGATCATCTGCTCTGGTGTGTCACTAAATATATTGAAATATGACTTATATATACATACAGTATACATGTCATATATTTAGACTTGATATATTGATATAATTATTACATTGTATATAATTTAGGGAAGGAAATGCGATGAGGATCATATCTGGTGTTGCTACTACTTATAGTGGCTCTGTCTTTTTTATTTCGAATGAGATATCAGGAGTACTTGAACTACCAACTGTTATTTTACCCAGAAAGTTAAATCTTGAGATTGTAAAAAAAAAAATTGATTCGGATGGAATTAAAATCACAAAATAACCTTAGTGAGACACAAACATACCCATTCTCCTTAAGGAAAAACAATCCGTCTGAAGAAGGCTTCAGGCAGTATATCTGATTTTGATCTTTAACTGAAGGTAGATTTATATTTGCTTTATACAATTAACTGATCTTTTGATATACTTTCATCCATCTTCATTGTTAAATATTGGACTTGTACACTTCAATTAATTTGCACATGCATCCTCTGTTCCTGAACTGTTTCTTGTCATTTGTAGTTCCTAATAACATATGTATGATAGGTATTTGACTGGTGTTTACTCTACTTTAGACCATGTAAACACAGGAAAGTATTGACACATTCCTTGCAGCAAGTTTCCTCTTACAATCCTTCTTAAAATTCAGTTGTAGAGTTAGGGTCTTAAATTCAGTGCTGAGTACTGTTTGTTTCATTGAACATGATGCCATCAAAAATAATTGTAGAGTGTAACAAATGTTGCAGATCTGCATGCTTCTCTTTATTTCCATAGGTTCGTCGTCTAATATCTGATACGTCACTTCACAAGCTGCTAATTCTCGCTGGACAGTGTGTTGAAGTGACAGGAGACCTTGTGTTACAAACAGGGTCTTTTTCTCTAAATGACTTCATCCACATATTTTCAGATGGAGAGGTCTGTCGTTTTGTTGTCTTATTAATTTTCTGCTGAATGTTTGTCCTTTTAAATACTCAAATTCACATTAATGTTTGTTACATGTTCTGAAATTTTTTATTATTATACATTTACTAATAGATTTATTTTCTTCCTGGCATAGATTGGAGATCTTCTGAGTTCTGCAGACCCTACCAAAAAAGCCAGCCTAACTCTAAGCTACCCCAAAAATGGGATATGGAAAAATTCTCAGTTGGAAAAGCATAATTTGCAAGATTTTATTGAAATTAAAGCCAACCCTTCGTTAGTGCTGCCAGAGATGGAGGGCCTTCAAGAGTTCATAGAGTATCTGTCAGAGTCTCTCGAACCTCAGTCACCATTCAATTTGCTCGTGCCGCCCAGTACATTGGGCTTCCTGAAACTGTCCCGTCCCTGCTGCTATGTGTTTCCTGGGGGAAGAGGTGACAGTGCCTTCTTTGCTGTGAATGGTTTCAATGTCTTGGTCAATGGAGGGTCTGATCCACATTCCTGTTTCTGGAAACTGGTGAGACATCTAGACAGAGTTGACTCCATATTGCTCACCCATGTTGGTGTGGATAATCTACCTGGTATAAACAGCCTTCTTCACAGAAAAGTAGCTGAACAGGAAGAGGAGTTTGCAGGATCGCAGCTCAGTGAAGATTGGCAAAATAATCTGATTTCTCCAGAAATAGGGGTTGTATTCCTCAACGCTTCAGAAAGATTTAAAACATTTCAGAGTGACCCCAGGGTTCTTCGAAGTTGTGATCAGGTTGCACTAACATTACAGCATTTAGAAAGTTTATCGATGTCTCCAGAACAGCTCAGTCGCTCATCTGGCCCTGCTATCGAGCCAGCAATTCTCTTCCAGAAGATGGGAGTAGGTCGACTAGAGCTTTTTGTACTCAATCCAGTCAAAGGTAGCAAAGAACTAGAGCTTTTCTTGCAAACCTGGCCTAATGTAAAAATCTCCGAAATCCCTCTAACTTGCATGGTTTCCATATGTGCTCTGTTGGTATGGCATCCATCTAATCCTCGAGAAAAGATAATTCGTGTTCTATTTCCTGGGTGCACACCAGAATCCAAGATCTTTGATGGGTTGGAGAAGCTAAAACATCTAGACTTCCTCAAGCACCCAATGGTTAGTTTAAAGGACCTTGAGGCATCTAAATTGGGTAAACAGCCAAAGCATGCAGAGAGCAAGGAAAGTCTTAAGAGTGTTTCCAAAGAATCTAGGCCTGTTAGTGCATCGCTCAAAGACAAGGTAAACAAAGTAGATTTGAAAAAGCAAGACACTAAACAGAAGACCAAATCCACTAATGATACTGTTCCAAAAGATGGGAAAGTGGTTGATGAAAAAGTAAAGCCAAAAGGTGATGTCAAGCAAAGACCTAAGCCTGAAAAACAAGTGACAAAGAAAGATCCTGCTAAAGAAGAGAAGAATGAAGTTAAGAAGAAAGAGGACAGGCCATCAATTAGTGTTGCAAAGAAAGAAGATAATTTTGAGAAAAAGAAAGAACCCTTGAAAAAAGATATTTGTGCAAAGCCCAAGAAAGATATTAAACCTGAATTGAAAAAGGAGATTAAGAAAGAAGTCAAACCAGAAGACAAAAAAACAACCAAAACTCTTGGGAAGGATGTTAAGAAAGCCACTGGAATTTTGCCAGGCAATTCAGAATCTAGAACATCAATGGGGAAGTGTGGTTCACTAAAAAAAGATTTGATTGTCCCCAAAAAGGATGCTTTAACCAAAGGGAAGCCAAAGCCACATAAAAAGGATCCCAGCAATGTGAAATCGGCAAGTGAAGTTGTAGCAGATCGTTCAAAGATGTCTACACCCGAAGACATGACCACAGGATTGGAGAAGTTGAGGATGGAGAATGAGCCATTGCAGAATGTTGAAGGCAACCATTTGAATTCAAGAACTGAAAGTGATTCGCCGATGAATGGCTCTAAGATAGGGTCGGACGAAAGTCCAGAGAAGTTTCGGAGTATGTATGGGCTTCCTGGCTCAAACAATGGTATTGAACCTCCCTCGCCGCTTGCAAAGACTCCAAAGAGTGAGAAAAGTGTCAACTTTGATCTCACACCAACAGAGCATGATGGATGCCTAAAAGAGGATGACTGTGCAAGCTTGGATGACAAAACCTTTGAGTTAGTTTCTCCTACAGACTCTGGAAAGAACAGTGCAGGGCATACCCCTTTCCCCCATTCTCCTGATTATGCTGCTCAAATCTCTGGTGAGGATAGTGGTGTGAGAATTAGGATGTCTGGTCTCAGTGAAGACAATCAGATGGGTTCCCACAAGAATGCTGTAGGAGGTGGCTCTAAAATCAACTTGGAAAACAGCTCCATATCCTCACAAGACATACAGTCAAGCTTTCTCTCATCACTGTCTCTTAAGGATACTCTGCCTGATGCCTCTCCAAGCATTACTTCCTTTCCTGCGGAAGTTGGCTCTCCACACTCCACTGAAGTAGATGATTCTTTATCAGTTTCCTTTGAACAAGTGCCTGTTTGTCCCTCATCAATAGAGGAGATGTGTAATGTGGCATACACTAATCGACATTTAGCAGACCTTGACTCAAAAACAGAAATTCCCTTGCCCTTAAAAACATCTCATAATAGTCACCACACATATGATGGATCAGAAAATCACATCTTTGGACCACAAAGTGACCTGCTTCCACATGATGTCGACCTATGCCTGGTCTCACCTTGTGAGTTTAGGCATCACAAATCTCAGGGACAGTCTCCTGAGATTGTTGACCCAAGTCCTGACCTTTCTGAGGAGCCAGTTAGATTGCCCTACCAATGCAATAATAGTGATCATCAGTCACTTGAAGGTCAAGAGACCATAACGTCCTCTGTTAGTGTCTCTCTGATCTCAGTTTCTGATTCTGATGTCTTACCAGCCACTGGAGAGTGTCCTTCAATTAGTGAGGACTTAGAATCTGATGAGGACGTTGGTGAGATTTTTCCACCCCACCATCCTCATGACCATCCCAGCAATCATTCATTCCACTGTGATTCCCAGCATGCCTCTGAAGACCCTCCACCTGCTCCAATGAAAGATTTACCTCCACTGCCACCTCAGCCTGGTGCCTGCATGGCTGACCCAGAGGCTGATGGTCAAAGCAGATCTTCCAAGAATGTAACATCAAATGCTAAGAAAACAGCGAATGCATCAACAAAGACAGCATGTGCAAATATCACAACACAGAGCGGGAAGACAAAGCCTGCTACACAGGCATCTGCCAGTGTAACATCTATTCGAGTAACATCTAGTCTGGATAACAGGCCTGCATCCCGCAGTGCCATCAGTGGATCTAGACCAGCACCTTTAAAGTCCTCCTCCAGTGAGTCCTTGTGCTTTCTTTAAGAAATAAATTAAATGTGTGTCTATACAGTTCCTTCAGGAAGTCATCAACCAATCATTGATTATTTCATGTTCTGCTGGGTGGCAAAGCTAAATTGTAGCAATTTTAATTACATCTACAATCTAGGGCTTTCACTAACGATTATTTTTGTAATCGAGTACTTTAACAATTGAGTAATCTGTAAAAGTTATCTCAGTTTGCATAATTCATGTTTGTCTGATATGTGTTCATTAGTCTACATTTTGATGAACTCTAAAATTGAATAACAACAACATAACAAATGTTGACAGACACTCAAAGCAGACCTATAGTTTAAAAACTGTGTAGAATTCATGCTGACAGACATTAGCTACTCCAGGTGTCCCCAACTTTTTCATTAACTAGTTCAACATGATCTAGCCATTTCAGTTTAGATGTCAAATATGGTAAAACAGGCACTAGAATTTTGGCCCACAAATCTCATTTAATGAGGATGTTATATTCATAATTAATAGTTTACTGGTATAAAAAAGCTATTTCATATGGTTTTTGATGGTTTTTTTTTACTGTCATATTTACCATCATTAAAAGATAATGTAGATGTTTTCACTCTCTTACGTTGAGCTGCAACAGTTGTGGGCATTTTTGTGCTTGTTCTACATTGTGTTTATATCGCAACAGCTTGTTGCTTGCCACATACTATGTAAAATGCCTTCATGCATCTGGACATTCAGTAAACGCTGTTAATAATTTCAAATGAAAAATCTAGCAGTTACGCCTTCAGGTAAGCCTGTTACATTTTGTGTCGATGGGGCATGAGACACACATCTTTGTGGCTTTAACGGCAAGCTCACATTAAGCCTTTAGTGGCAGCATACAAACCTGCAACTTTATTCAGTTAAAAAAAGTTCTCTGTGTTCCTACGTTGAGTTTTAACTGTGATAATGGCCTGTGTCTGCATCACTTCAGCCTTATTTTCGATTTGGTGGTTTTGTAATCAAGGAATTTTTAATGGAATTAAATTGAGTAATCGTGAAAGCCCTAATGTTTACTATTTGACTAAACATGTTGTTTTCAAACAGCTATCCTGAATTGTCCCCCCACCTACCAATAAACAAACGGATAGTCCCGGCCAGATAATCATGCCATTGCTCAAGTCAATGTTGCTGTGTGTGGATGGTTGGGCTGCTCAAACAAACAAAGCAATATTTTTAGCACCACAGCGCCACCGTTAAGGTCAACGTATACCTAAATTGTTTGCATGCCCTTACATATCACTCATAGTGTGTCATTTTCTGTGTCTATGCACATGCACTTGGAGTTGACTGTACTTAAATCAGTCACAAATCAACATTGCGTGCATGTCAAATTTGTCTGTACAGGCTCGCTGTCAAAACAGTATTCCTTGAAAAGCTAGAGTGCTCGACTGTGCACAACAAAGCTAGCCATTAGTTTTTGACATCAGATTACAAATTTCTTACTTGTAGTCGTCTCTGACGTTAAAATAACCTATCCCAGATTTATATGCAAAGTATTTTAACATCGCAAATGTTACACACTTCAGATATTGTATAACAAAGTAATAGCATCAAACCTTTATATTTTAGTTCTGAAACTCAAAGTCCACAGAGCAGTTTCAATGTACTATATTTGATAATGTGAGAATTGGTATCGGACTGAAGCAAAGTTTCTTGTCTCTGCAGGTTCTGCGAATTCAAGTTCAGTGCCGGTCTATTTGGACCTGGCATATTTGCCCTCTGGTTCAGCAGCTCCCACTGTTGATGTGGAGTTTTTCCGGCGTCTTCGCTCATCCTGCTATATAATTAGTGGTTCTGAACCACACAAGAAAACCGTCATGAGATCTATTCTAGACTCTCTTTTAGAGGGGAAAGCATCCTGGCCTGATGTGAAGGTTAGTGTTGTGATGTTTTACAGTTCACCATGTCCTCACAAAACCTTTTGAAAAATCTCTAGGATTGTTCATCCAGGATTACCATCAGGTTTTGCCACTTTTAATATGCTCCAGTCCCTACAGAGGTTGGCGGTCAGACAAAAGACTGACTGTTGACACTATTTGATCTCTTAACCGATCATTTTATTGTGATTTACCCTGCACCAACAGGTTACCCTGATCCCCACCTATGATTCACTGACCATGCACGACTGGTACCAGGAGACCCATGAGCGCCAGAGAGATCTGGGAATCACAGTACTGGGCAGCAACAGCACTGTGGCCATGCAGGACGAGACCTTCCCAGCATGTAAAGTGGAGTTTTAAACACACCCCTGCCTTTCACTAGAGCACTTCTGTTCACCTGCAAAACAATGTGCTAAGTGTTTTGTCTTGTTTCTTCACTGTGAGAAATTTTATCTTGAGCAGCAGGATGAAGAATTTCTAGTTTATTTATTAACGGTTTAGAAACTTGAGTGTTTGCTTACTAGAGTGGCAGTCACATTGTGTTCACTTTTTCAGAAATGTATTAGGAATAGTTCACCCAAAAATGAAAATTCTGTTGACATTCACCCTGTTGCCGTCCCAGACAAAGACCAGTACATTTTTCAGAATTTCCCCTCTTGTGTTCCAAGGTAGAAATATGGTTTGGAACGACATGATTTGGGGTAAGTAATGGGTGAGCTATTCCTTTACTATCTTTATGTGCTGCTCCATAAAATGTAATGGCTTTTGTGTGAAGAGGATAGATAATGTTGCCGTGTATTTTTTTATGGCAAGTTTAGTAATTATAAATTTGCCTGTGTTATTGTATATAATTTGTTGCAGCTTGTGGATGTTCAGGCATGTTGGTCAAGATTCATCTGAACAATTGACCATTTCTTGTGTTCCTACATTATTACTTGCATATACATTTTGCACATTTTGTATGTTCTTTGGAAAGACTGATTGAACAGAGTTATCCATGATAACACTCGGTGAATCTGTAAACTGCAGATATATCAGTGTGAGTTATTTTAAAACGTTTTCTCCCTTTTTTTACTGTCACAGTGGTTCAACAGAAAGAGCAACAATTTTAATTATATAATGACTTTCCTGGTATTGGAGACATTTTATGTTATGCCCTTGCATTAGCTAAATTGATCATGGTATACAGGCTATTGTGTGACTTGGATAACAATGTATCTGGAAAAATGTATATGTTTTCATTGAGTAAGTGGAATGAACTATTACACATTTTTCCTGTTAGGGTGAAATTAGTGCAACTTTCTTTTCCAAGAAAAAAAAAAACATTTCTATGTTTACCAGAAATTATTATACTATTGTTAAGGCACATTTGGCTCAAAAAATAAAAAATAAATGAAAAATAATATTGATGCTCCATTTCAGAGCATCAAATGCAGTCGGACACTATGTAGGTGTAAAGATGAAAATATACTGTGTGTTGTTAAAGCCAAGTGACTTTCTTATTCTGCATATATCAAGAGTGCAAAATAGGGGTGTAAATCGGACGTTTCATCACTATACGATCTTGAATCGATTCTCTTGGCCTGTGTGCAGATAATTGCTGATACTTCAAAGTCTGCTGCAATACAATTCGATTCAGAGCCCTGCAATCGAAATGATGTGCCTATTTTACACAATAAATATGTTTTTCTCTCAAATGCAACCAAAATATAATTTGATTATTTTATTCAGCTCTCTGTATCCACACTGTGACATCCACAACAAAATAAAGTACTTCAGATGTTGAAAAGAATTCCACAGATAAATAATAAAAGAATAGTCACTCATTTGATGACCGCTAATTGTTCTGTTTAGTCCAATTCAAAATACTTAAAAACATGTGACTTGTTTCCAACTATCCATGTTTTCCGTGGTTTTCTTGGCTATGAAATGAAAAATTGTAATAATGTAATACGGTTGCTTCATCGCCTGATGGATATGCGTACGGATGTGGCTGACATGAGATTATTGAAATAAAGGTACATCTTAAATTTCTAAATCTATATTTGTGCGTTGTATCGATAACATCGGATCATTGGTTATTGGCTTGATGGATCATTACACCCCTATGGTTATTCAGCATAGACTTTTAACACTTATATTGTTTTTTTCTTTTTGTTTGTTTTTTTTCCTCCATTTACTTACCTCCCTTTGTCAAAACATTTTATTAGTATAAAAGTTGAATGCCTTATTACTCTACCATCAATCGAAAAACACTAAAGAAGCATTTGATATATGACACTTTATTTGAAAAGTGAATATTTTTGTTGATCACCTTTTTTTTTTTTTTTTTTTTTTTTCAATCAGTGTACATTATAATAGCAATTGCTGCTATACACTCCAAATTATTATTATTTTTTAGGGGTGCCATGCTTGGCATAGAATATACCTTGTTTGTGTGGACCTTTATGAAACGGAATAGAAAATTACTTATTCAAAGTTCATGTCTGATCCCACATGATTTTCTGTGGTACAAGTAGTTTTTGAAGCATTGGTTTTGATTTGTTTACATGTATTTTTGTTATCATTATAAGAAACCAGCCAAAAATAGAAATAAAAAATATATCTTGCCATGCTTGTGTTTAAAGTCACTAAAATGCTTAAATGTTTCAGGACTGAATTTTGAAATATTTGCATATTTTCTTGCCAAATAAAGCTGATAATTTAAGTATAAAGTTCTTTTGTACTTCTTGAAGTGATGTAAGGGCTCATTGGTGGGCTAAATGGTGGATGTTCTTTTTGTCTGATCTAAAAAAGTATTTAATTGAATTTTGCTCCGATTTAAGTACTTTTTCTTTTTTCATCATGTTGACGTACTGCGTAGATATCTACTTCAAAACATGAGTATTCATTTTAATTTCTTTATATTAAAAAAATCCTTTTATTAAAATTCATTCTTAAATTACATTGTTTTTAATTGATTGTTTTTGTTCAATATTCACCAGCACAGTTGTCATTTTAAACTAAAATGGCTGTGAGGCTAAATTGAACACTGAACATCTCAATATGTTCTTTAAAGAGACTAATAATGGCACTGAATTTGTATCTGTAAACAGAATGACCTAATACAGTTCAGGAAAGAATTTGATTGCTCATTATTCAAAGGCAGTTATTAGATATATATATATATATATATGATAAATGGCTGTGAATACTTATGTACATGTGTTGTTTTTTTTTTTTTTTTTTTTTATATATATATAAATTTGCAAAGATTTCAAACGAACTTCTTTCGCATTGTCATTATGGGGTATTGTTTGTAAAATTTTGAGGAAAATAATGAATTTAATCCATTTTGGAATAAGGCTGTAACATAACATAAAAAAAATTGAAGCGCTGTGAATACTTTCCAGATACACAGTAGCTCCAAAATGTTGGAAAAATTGCTTAGACAAAAAAGTCAAGGTATTCAAGTGGCCATCACAGTGGCCTAACCTCAATCCGATTGAAAATGTGTCTACAAAACCTGTCTCGGTTACACCAGTTCTGTCTGGAGGAATGGGCCAAAATTCCAGCAACATATTGTGAGAAGCTTGTGGAAGGCTACCTTTGACCCAAGTTAAACAATTTGAAGGCAATGCTATCAAATACTAACAATTTATGTAAACTTATGACCCACTGGGAATGTGATGAAAGAATTAACATATTAAATAAATAATTATCTTTACTATTATTCTGACATTTCACGTTCTTAAAATAAAGTAGTGATCCTAACTGACATATGACAGGGAATTATTTCTATGAGGAAATGTCAGAAAATGTGAATGCATTGTTTAAATGCATTTGGATAAGATGCATGTAAACTTCACTTCAACTGTATAATATATATATATATTAGTGGTGCACCGAAATGAAAATTCTGGGCCGAAACCGAAAATTTAGGATGCACTTGGCCGAAAACCGAAACTGAAGCCGAAAATGGTTTCTTTTAAAAACGTATACTAATATATATATATATATATATATTTGTTTGAATTAAGTTTTATACTGTTTTTGCTATATATATATATATATATATATATATATATATATATATATATATATATATATATATATATATATATTTAAATTGCTTGAATTTAATGGATCTGAAATGAGAAATCACAAACCAATAGAATAATCAAAATTTTATTAACAGTTACATAACAAAACCTAA
>JAVLUX010000048.1:2445000-2447500 GCA_032164185.1 Moxostoma hubbsi | reverse complement strand
ATTTTGTGTCTCATTTATATATAAGATAACCACAGTGACTGTCAAAATAACATTACTGGGATTTTCTTCAACTTCGTGCACGGGGTTGATTTTTATTATAGCTAAAATTAAAAAAAAAAATACATTATTTTTGTTATGAAAGTCACATTATTACGGGGCCCATTAGAGAACTGGGCGGAAATGTCTTTCTGAAATAGTTTTGCATTCCTTTGCAATACATTTACCATGGTTTTACTAGTACAGTCACCATACTTTAACCATGATTTCCTTTGTTAAACCACAGTAACAATACAGGAAAACGAAAACAATAGTAATACAAATATTACATTTGTGGTTTTACTACAAATAGTTTACCCATGGTAATTTGAGTAAACACTTTGTTGTTACCCTTGTGCGAACTTTATGATATTTTTTTCCTGTGTTAATGCCAAATTAATTATATGATGTTATGCTTTCATGCCGGAGTTCTGGCTTAAAAATTAAATTTTTAGAAATATCATGTTTAGCCTAATTATTACATAATTTTATCCTATTTCTGTTTGTTGTATTAAAGAGCACTGCAGGCCAATTGAGTAAATTATGCAGCTAAAAGTGTGTGTGTGTGTCTGTGTGTGTGTGTGTGCGCGTGCGTGCGCAAATTCTAGAACAATGGCATATGTAAACAAACTGGCATTTAAAGGTTTAAAATCCTGAAAGATGAATGAATATTTGGTAGTTATGATCAGGACTAATGTTGGTTAAATTAACTAATTAAAAGTGTAAAATAAGTTTTTTGACCTGGACATTTTTGTCCTCAAAGGACCTCTGAGTAACTTTTTTGTATTGACGCACAAGGGGTTAACCATGGCTAATATATTGTAAAACCATGGTTACTACATGGATAAAGTGTACTATCTCAAAACCATAGTTTCCATCAAAAAATAAATGGTTAGAAGAATTATGGTTACTACAGTCTTACTATTGTAAACCATAGTAAATTTACTCAGTAATTGCAAAACTTTAGACTAGTAACCATGGTGTTAATACAGTATACTGTTTCCATATAGTATCCATGGTTTATCATAGATTAAATCTTGAGGTTTTGTTTCTATTTCAAATACCAGATTTTAACCATAGTATTTGTAGTAAAACCATAGTAACCACAAAATTATGATTTTTCTTACCATAGTTATCATTTTCCTGTATTATTACAATGGTTAAACAATGGATACTACAGTAAAACCATGGTAAATTTATTGCGAGGGAACGCAAAATGTATTTTGAGGGAGTGTTAAAATATTTTAAAAAGTTCCCAGTCCCAGGGGCTCAGAGTCAGTACATAATAAATGACTCTGAAACTTTTTACTAGACCTTCATTTATTTTTGGCACTTTTCAAATGTGTAGATTTGAGTGTTTTAGCATTGTCCCAGACTTTCAATATTAAACTAGGAAAATGTTATTCATGTAAATAAAAATTATTATATGTTTAAAACAATGTCATCTAAACAAAGAGTGAGTTGAGTGAGTCATCTAAACAATGTCATCTAAACAAACACAGTTGTGGCATCATTTCCACCACACCAAACAGTTTTTGCCCTAATAAAGTTTTGTTTACTTGTTAACCAAGTGGACAAAAGAGTCAGTGAAGAGCATGCTTAACATGAAATATGAAAGGGGGAAAAAAAAAAAAATATTAGGTGAAATATCACTTGTGAGCAGAATATTTTTATTAGGTGTCATTTCCAAACAAGCTGTAATTTTGGCTAAATTTGTCAAAGGTGTGAAAATATATATGATTTAATTGTGTGTATTTAGGATGCATACAATGTTAGCAATGAAATTAGACTTATCAAGACAAAGATGTTGACCATTTTATTTAAATTGTTTTTAAAAATGTCATTTCCATCAATGTCATTTCCACCACAGAATTCTATTAAACACAATAATAGTGCTGGGAAATTTCAAATACAAAAATCAATGACATACATTTCCTGTGATGCATGTACATACACTGTTGGACATTGTTAGCAGACAAATTAAAAATAAACTAATGAGATTATGAAATTTTTTTTTATCAATCCTTTACTTTCTAGAAATCCACAGTGCTAAATGTGCAGTAAGATGCCCCCCAGATGAGTAAATGCAGATTTGTATTTGCTATACAAACAAAGGTGGTTGCATACTGGCCCAAGTCTGATATTCTTGTCCCTAGAAAGGCCATATGCCCTTTATTAAGTATTCCATAATCTGATTTCTTTCACTGCTGTCTATTGTGTGCCGCTCACACTGAAAATCATTCCACAATGAATCCTTTGCATAACTGAACACTGTTTTATTGTCTATTCATGAAGGGTCATTTGTAAAAATGTTTGTATATATTAACTGTGTCCACTAGACACTGTGTGATTATACTGTTTTTCATAACATTATCACATTGGACGAGCTTCATTTCATCTCACGAACAAACTTTGATTCTTGGCACACCAGCAAACGTTCCCTTCCCTGATCAAGAATGGCGTT